>VWZK01008335.1:101441-144698 GCA_013396935.1 Baryphthengus martii
AAAAAAAGAGGACATCTAGCTACCTTTCAGGATTCTTCTGGTCTTTAAAGAAAAACAATTTTCATATTCAGAGTTTTAGATGAGTAGAAGCAGTCATGAAGGTTTACTCCCCAGTCTCTAGCTTCTTAGCATTACAAGTAGGCAATAACTTACATCTGTGTAAAACAGTTGTCAGAAATGCTATCTAAAGCTCACAGCATTTTACACTTAATTTCCTTGGGTGAAAACATGTATCCAAGGTGACAGGAAAGGGTATAGGAATTAGGTTTCAGGCCCAGTCCTGAGCAAATCCCTGAGTGACCTCACATCTCTTCTTCCTTTGAAGACCTCCATGAAGTTACTCTTTTCCATCCTTACACATCTCTAAAGTCAAAAAAAGCTTGTTCCCATCCTTTGGTGGATAGGAGAGTGTGTCATGAGACTTTGACAGTATTATACCAAATTTATCAATGGAAATTTCCAGCAGCTACAAAACCTTATCTAATGTTGTAGACAGCCATGGTTTTTGACTTTGCAGAGGTGTAATTCCATCCCCTAGGGATGAGTGAAGTGCAATTCATGCATAAAACAAAAAAGAAGAGAGTATCATGAACCCATCATTTTACTTACTACTAGAACTGTCTAATCATAGACCAAGTATGCACTATGTAAATGTTGACCGGCTAGGAAAGTACTCCTGGGGAGGGACTTCTGGTGTTCTAGTGTAACAATTCTGGAGAGATGAATTTGCCTCCTGCATTTTTTATGAAGTGCTTTTAAACTAGATATGACAAGAAATCCAAAGGGCTGTAAAAATAGTTCTGAAATTAAATTGAAAGTTCTTTTGAACTTTGACAATCTCCACCAGAAGCCTCCCTTCTGCAAACCTGAATCAAATATCAGTAACATAGTTTAACTCTTCAGCAGTTACTTGATCAGGCAGTTTTGGAGAATGTATCATCAGTATAACTTTGTGGTACTGGTAATTTATCAAGTTTATCTACGTATAAGTTGCACGAAAGGAACATGGCATCTGACAATGCAGAGTGTGTTTGTATGCTGTGTATACTGTAGAACAGAGAAGCTGGTTCTTTTGGTAGCTTATTGGCGAGTTGACTAAGTTGTTATATTACCCCATTTCTTAGATAAATCTATATGCTACTCTGAAGCATAGAGAAGACTCTGGCATAAAGGTATCGGTCAGCTGAAGGGCTGTCATATTTCAAAATTAAATATGGTTCACCAAACTAAAAGCTTTCTTGTTCAGCCTCAGACATAGCATGGAATCTTATCGGTTTTAACAAATGCCCTAAATTTGCTGGTTTTCATCACTTTAACTGCATATTGTGTGCCCTGTAAACTCCATTACTCTACCAAAGGTGTACTTAGTCATGCAAAGAAATATTTAAGGCAATTATATCAAATTTCCCTTCTCCAGAAGAGCAGTTATAGAAATAATTCATAACACTTCATGAATAGCAATAGGTGAAAAGTTTGTTTAACTTGAAGGGAATTAAAAGAGATTTATGCAAATAACATAAACATTCTGAAGAATGTGACATTTTAATTGAAAAATAATTAGAAGCCTTTTCATTATTTGAAAAGATTGAATTATTAAATGTGTTTTTTAGAAAGATGGGTAATGTGAAAGTTTTCTAACTGTCTGCACTCCAATTTAATGAACATAATATGTGATCACAGAGTACGAAAGTAAAGTATTACGATGATGGTGTTGGTAAAGTTAGATTTTAAATTGGATTGACTTTTATTTAGCACTTTTCAAAAAAATAGTCTTGCAAGTGAAGTAGTGAACTCCCTATAGAAAATAAAAGTTGAATGCCCAGATCTATTCAAGACCTCCAGTTTGACCTCTCTGTATCATCGTCCCTCTGTAGGAAGAGGTTAACTGTCTTTTTTTTTTATTATTTTTATTTTGCTGTTTTTAAGCCACATTGTATTTATTTTTTTTGTACATACTGCACCTAGTAAATGGTAATTCTGATCTCGATCCCAGTCTCTAGATGTTGAGGAAATATAATTGCATGTTATAAACAATTGCTACTAAAACTGGTTGAAAAACATGTTTATGGATTTTGAGGATGTTTTGTGTTTGTTCCAAAAGCCAAATATTTTTACTTTGTCACCTCCACTTTTTCATGGAGATGAAAGGCATTCTTTCTGGAAGGGAAATTAATTCTTTTTTAAAAACATGGTTTCAAACATCTGTGAAAAATGAACAAAACAGAGCCTGGAGCAAGTCCAGGTATAATTACATTTTTTTAGGTAGGATGTAGGAATGGGTAAAATATATTAGGTCATTTAGTTCAGCTTCCACAGGCTGGTTCTTAGTGCTTCAATACTTAAGTAGTTTCACAAGTACTACTTGTGAAAGGGGCACTTCTTTCACATAGCTTTGTCCTCAAACTTCCCATCATGTTAGACTGAGAGAAAGGCCTGGCATATGTAGAGAATACTTATTAGTGAGTAAAGAAACTGCAATGGAGGTAGGAGAGGGAAGGGTTATGCAGACAGCAGGGGTGCCATTGGGAATATTTAGGAACGAAAATTAGAATTAAAGGAGACTTCTCACTGATGTTTACGGACTTTTATTCTGGTATTGGAGAAATAGGTTTTAGTGAAGAACAGTGGATTTTGAAAGTAGATGTGAAAAGCCTGAATACCAAAAAAAATCACAAATGTCTGCTCATGTGCTGGAGTTTAAACCTATGAACTGATTTCAGGCAAACTGACAAGCATATTTCATTGTGTTTTTGTTTATTTGCTTCACTTTCTTCTAACGCATAGGTGTGATCCATTACCAAGGGCTGTGTGAGTATTTACCTTGGCACATCACATACTATGCCTGAGATCCAAGGTTTACTGACATGACACCTTTGATATCTTCTAATGATATTTTTAAGATCTATTTTGGATTACACTTCTAGAGCATGAATTGTGTTTTTCTGTATTACAAGCAGCCTGCAGTAGATGTTCCCAGGGCTAATAACTGTTACAGGGACTATAATATCTGTTCCCAGAACTAACATCTGAAAAAAAAGTGATGGCCATTCTAAACTAGACAGGGCTTCTCCTGACTTCCTCTGGGCATACGAAGCCTCTGTATTGACTTTCATACACGCTGTCCCCCGTGGGTTTCCTCACTTTTGTAAAGGAAAAGAAAAAAAAATAACCTTCTGCATCCTTTTTTTATCACTTTTACACGAGCAGACAGAATTAACCCACCCACCCACCACAGTGTGCTTCAAAAATGTCCGATCTACTCATAGTCTTCACTGCAAAGAAAACAACTTTTGGCTGACAATTATTTTAATTATACAACACTAGACAATAAATTGTTTAGAAAGGATGTGCTGAACCATAGTAAAATGTTTCAACCAACTGGCAGACAAAGCTGCCCCTGCTTCCAGTTTTATTACCAGTGTGGGTGTTTTTTTCCCACTCTTTTCCTTCCAGGTCAGTAAATTCTGGTAGAGGACCATTTACACTTTCTACAAACTGTTATCTAAACCTATAAACTTTACAAATGAATGGGGCAAGCCTTGGGCTGCCTAATTTTCCGGGTCTTGCTGTTACAGGACATCCATCTTACTTGCTAGCTAGCTCTCATGAAAGCAATGAAGCATTGTGACTTCATGAGCAATATTAAAATATTCAGATTAATCCCTGTGACTGAGACTAATAACATCATGAATGCTGAGATTTGTCTTTCTGCTATCTGTGGCAGCTGTGATTTCCCTGTTGCTCTACATCTGATATAATTATTTACAGCATGGCAAACTACATATGAGAGACTCTCAGACTAGTAAATTTGCTCTTGCACCATTTTGAAAAGTTTTAAGTGATTCAGTGAGGTACAAGTGCAGTAGAGACTTGATGCTTTCATTTGTTTACCTTTCCCACTGGCAAGGTGGATTTGAGTGATTGCACAGGTCTTAAGAAAAGCTTGCAACCTCTCCTAACAAACTACAAACGTGAAATGCACAAAATAATCAAAATATTGCCAGGATGAACCCTATATATTGTCATTTTGGTTTACAAATTTGCTACAAAGCTACCACAGTGCTTTCAAGAACTCCAGGAGACGGGATAAATAAGAAAGCTCTGCTGGTCTACAATACTGTGTTTGACACTACGTGAGGAGAGATATACAACACTAACAGAGGGAGGATTTAGTTTTCTCCAGCTTATCCCAGCCACCTTTTCCTGCACAGTTCTTCTGCTTGTCCATTCTACTGATCTGTTGAATCGACAAACGAATAAAAGAGACTCACTTGTTTTGAACAAATTGTTTCTTACTTATGGAGTCCTATCTATTTCATTCAATGTCTGAATTCCTTTTTGTGATCACCATGCTGAAAGCACTGATCTCTCTCCAGTTCGGTGGTGGCAAACAGCAACATACACATGCTCAAGCCGGCACATTGCTCTGATCATCAGCATGTTGTAAGCTCCTGCCATGCAGCGGTGTTGGAATTCCCTATGCGTTAGCTCATGCAAAAGTTCATAATCAGTTCTTTAGCTCCTCAGGCCATATCTCACATATAAATTGTTGTGCTCTATCAAGGAGCAGAAGGAAGGAGCTAAAGAGGAAACTACAGGCTCTCGTTGACTGACGGTTCTCACTCTGAATTTTGCCTGAGAACGGCCCTCAGTTATGTGCTTTTCTTATGTGCCATGACAAAGCCAGTTTTCACAAAAACTCCGAGGGGAACTCATACAAGAAATGCCCTTATACTAAGCATATATGCACGGTTAAACAACAAACGCGACAAATAGAGGTCTTGTTCTTAAACTTCAAGGGCTTGCTCTAGTGAAGGACAAAAATGCTGTCTTAAGAATCTATGCAAATCCATGTAACCTAGGCACTGACAATTGATCCAACTAGTAATGAATGTTAGTATATTATTGCAATTCTGTACATGAGATGGGTTTCCTTCAAAACCACGAGTATTTATTAGAGGCTTAAGGCCATCTGTCAATCTCATAACTCATCATTTTCTTGCTGTGATTTCAAGTTTGCCGTCTCTCCTTCTGCTTTCAAGTCACAGGGCAGGATTTTTTAAAAGGCAGATGAATGTAGGTGAAGTTAAGCTTAAATTTAAAGTTTAAGCCTTCTTTCTAGAATTCTAGTCTTACACTGTCTTTCATGACTGCAAAGTGAGATTTTTGCTGTATATTTTAAGCCATCTAACTAGCCTTCTAGGCTCACTTTATAGTTCGCAGAACATTTTCAGAGGGCTTCCTCCATGTCCAAAAAAATGCATGTCTGTGATAGATACATTAGTCTCTGGTGGTGTCATTCTCTCTTCATTTACAATTTAAATATGATAACTATCTTAGACTACATGACTAAGTTTTTGATGGATAAAGTTAAGAGAGAAGAAACCAAACTCAAGCATCTTGTCCAAAAAGCTTTTAAGGCAGTAGGGAGTTTTCCATGGACCGCTTAAGGCTTTGGATCATTCCCTTGGAAGAACTCAGAAACCTGCAATTGAACTCTACATACTCTTGGATTAGAAACTGCTAGAGTGACTCAGAAGTCTCTGAAAGGAAATTACTGTTTTGTGGAGCACTGAGAATAAGATTTGTCATTGCATCTAGCCCTTACAGTTTCATTTACCATTTTCCATTACAGCTTGTTTGACTTGCTTTATCACGTGTTGCATTTTGTGTGTATGTTGGTCTAAGTACAGTTTGTCTACTTTTTGTCTCACAGAATCTTTATAAAATAAGGTTGTTGCATCTCACAAGGTGGAGAAAATATATGGCTCATGTAGAGTCTCGAATGTAATAGAGGGTGGCATTTTATTTATTGGAGGTTATTTTTTTGGCTATGTATTTTGTTGAGGGATGGGACATATCTACATATTAGATGATGTGTCATTAGATGATGACGTGCCATTAGATGATGACAAGATGTTTTGCCCTTTGTTTTGGGGGTCCTGAGAATACTGCTGTTATGCTTTATTTCTCACTATCATATCTTACCTTATGTTGTAAAATCTTATGGAAGAATTGTCTTTTTTAATATATTACAATAAAGTATTTGCAGAAGTGTTTCGTCATACATGCTGAGAACACATAATATTATCTATGAATAAAAATAATAAAACTGAGAGAACAGTAATGGTAGTACAGGGTGATATCTCTACAAAGATGATAATACTTTTTCTATTGCCTAACTATAACTGTGCAATGATTTTGACACATTTGTCATTACAGCATGCTTTTGACATCCGTGTAGTGTGGCTATTCTCATTTTACAGATAAGAAACTGAGAACACAGAGATTAATAGGAATAGCAACAATATCAAAATTCAGATACTTAACAGTTTGCTAGAATCCCTAAGAGTTTTTGTTTTTTCTTTATTCAAAGGGAAGAAATTAAATTACTTAAAGATAATTCAGAAAAACCTTTTTAGGCTGTTGTTTTGAGGTGTCCTATTGGAAGGTCTACCTATACATGTTTCCCAAGGGCTGGGACATTTTAGAGCAAGAAAGAAAGGAATGTTGTCTCAATTGATGCTCGTATGTGTCTGTTCCTTTGGCATCCACCAGTTCAACTGGATTTGCTCCACGCTGGTGGGGTCAGTAACCCCATGTAGGCTAGAGGCACCTTTGTGGAGCTTGTGGGCTTCTGTTCTAACGTCATCTCTATGACTCGTGTTATCATTGCCTTCTGGCAACAGGACTTCAGCTGAATTTGAAGACCCTTACCTTTTTGCAAACTGCTTTATAAACACGCTATAGAAGCTTGATGGGAATGATAAGAGCTGTGCCTCACCTTTTGCTTTAAGTGACCATAAGCCTTAGCAAGATTGTTTGTCATATATTATTTTCCTCATTTTCTTTTCCGTGTCTCTAGTCTGTCCTTTTTATCTTTGAAGATATGCTTGCACCCTCTGGAAATTGCATAAATAGGAAGGGATGTGAATCAGAGCTCTCATTTCCATGCTCCTTTCCATGCAGAAAAGGCCCAGTGTGACTTCTGTAGAGCAAATAATTATGTATGTTCTGTAAAACCAAGCAGGTGTTTTTCTTCCTGTCACTTTTTAAATTATCTGCCACTCAATTTGGTAATCAAGCTCTGGAGTTCTTAAAGAAAATACTGTATGTAATGATGATAGACTGTGGTTTTTTTGCCTTATGCTTTGTCCCTGTGCACGCATTTGAAAACAGAACCATCTATGGGTAATGTTAAATTAAGAAGCTCCTTCTGCTTTTTAAAAAAATGACCAAATGTTTTTCAGAGAATCTACCCACTCGGACAAAATCTGCTCTATACCATAAACAGAATGAAAAAGCTACCGTATTTACAGCTTTTGCCCTAAGGAGGAGTCTGCATTTCAGTCTTCCACCACTGAGATGAATAAGAATGACAGAAAAAGTATAGGAAAAAGGAAGTAATTTCAATGCTATAGTGGGGTGGGTTTTCTTAATAAAACATGACAAACCAACAGCAGTAATGTTTTAAGACAGATAACTAAATTAAAAATGAAAACAGAGCAAAAGGCAAGATTGTGGAGAGGCAGGAGAGAAAAGATCATAATAAAAAGAGGAACGAGAAGAGGACAGTCAGGTGAATAATTTTTGGAGTCATCCTAGATGAAACAAAGTTTGCCTGAGGTTTCCTATTCCACTGAGAAAGAAAAGTAGCTATCTATCTGAACGTGTTAGAGTCAAAAAGAATACAAGAAGGTCTGCACACTCAGGTGCAGATCATACTAGCAAGATGTAGTTAAGACTGGGATGAAGTACAAATTCCTCTATTGCAAAGAGGAATAAGGTGAGAAGCAGAAGAGCAGATACTCTTCTGAAAGGGAAGAAGCACGGTATCCATCTGGATCTTAGTCTATCGAGGTGACAGCATGGCATCAAGGAAAAAAAAGATAATCCTCTTCTTTGTATGATTACTCCTAATCCTAACAGCAATTTTGCAACTGTGTTCTCTGACCAACTTGAGTTTAAGATGAAATGCAAGAAAGAAGTGAACTGACACACTTCAATAATTACATAATAAAATTGAGGTTGGGATTGTTTCACTTAGGGAAATCTTGGAAGTCCATGAAACTGGACCACTATCCTGTTGGCAGATAACCAAAGCTGGGCTCAAAAAATAGTACAAAATGCTCTAGGAGATGGTGGCTTTAGTTGTTGAAAGAACAAAGGTCTGAGTAGATTAATGATGTAACTCCATTTTGAGGAGATTCTTCAAATTAGGCACAATTATGTTAAAATTCCTCTGCTATTCTTTAAAAAAGAAAAAAAAAAAGATTCCTTCTGTCTCAACTAACACACCAAGTCTCTAATAGGATGGAGACAGAGTAGCAGCAGATGGAAATTTAATGTTGTGATCAGATGATTTCATGTTTTCTTTCAAGTACTGAACATAGGAGAAGTATTTGAGATAAATGTTTTCTTTCTTCTTTAAAGAGACATTTAGGACCAAACTTCATCAGGTGCACTACAAAACCGATGCGAAATTAAATAAAACATAAACCAGTAAAATATAAACCAGTGCGATTGTCAAACTATTGGCAAATAACTACGCTTCTCAAGCATGGTTTATTATTCAGCAACACTACTACCATATTCCTCATGATCTCAAAGGCTACAGCTCAGGACATTCGGTATCTACAAAAGCATTCCAATTTATCCCAGATTATTTGGGCTGAGAAGAAGGGTTTGTCTCAGTACCTTGAGGTGTTAATAAGGATATAGAAGTAGGCTTTGGAGTAGATACTAGAATGACACATATCGAGGATGTGTTCACATAAGAAGGGTGTCTACATGAACAGTGCTTCTCTGCTTTGGCATAAATTGTGTGCCTCTACTCCTCAAACTTTTCTACTCTTCTTGATGTTGGGCTTTGAGCTCATCTTGGTATTAACCCTGACAGATAAATGAAGACGTAGAGCTTTGATTCAGTGTTAGGCAACTCTACCTCTTTCTGACTTAAGCCATTAATCAGAGTGAGGTATGGAGTAACTATTTTGAGACTGGAACCCTTTGTGCAACGTTACAGACTCCTAGGAGACTTCCATGAATGTCCAAAACACAAATGCACTGTAGGTGATTGAAGCATAGGCAATACTAGAGAACTAAAACAACAGCTCACCAGAAAGGAAGAAATACCCACTTCAGACTGTCCATTGGTGAAAATCAGCTCTGATCATTCAGCTCTTCTGTATTTGGGGTTTAATATGAAAGCATCGAAGCTTCTTATAAAGTCACTGGTGAGTCATCTAATCTATAGTCAGTAATACCCACAGGGTTGTTGAACTAATGCTGAAGTAGATGCCAGGAGGTTGACATGTAAAGCATTCTTTTGGCTCCATTAACAGGGATGATGAGAGATGCACTCATCCAGAGACAGCTGGGGTGCCCAGAGGTATCTGAGATCGCCCTTTGAGGCTAGAATAGATGAAGCAGGGCCTATGGAAGGACCAAAGGTCTTTTATCTGTTTGTGTCTAGGGGGCAGGTGAGATGTCCTCATGTGTCTGAAATGGCATTAGATACCCAAGTGTAGGCAACTAAATCGAGCATTTAATTTTTAGGTTTTTTAAATTATTGTTATATCAAGAACTCAGAGAACTTGTGCGCATGGACAAATCCATGTGTACCATATATGCCAACATCTAGGCTTATCTTGAACTGTATCTTACCCAATGCCTTTAAAGCCTTTCAAATAGGGGGAGGCTTTGATTCAATTCCCTTGAGGTCCAATTCAGACCATAGATTTGAGTGCCCTGTTCTAAGAGAAAAACCTTGGAGTCTATCTGGGAGCTACATTGTTTTGTACAAAAAATTGCATATTCCTTGAGCCAGGGGGAAGGATGACAAGAGATTAATTCTGCAGTCCCCTAGATGTGACATGCCCCTTTAGGATGTGCGAAACTGTAGCTCAGTCCTCTGCTCCAATTAATGTCTCAGAAGTGACCCAAGCTGGCACAGTCTGTTTTAAATACAAGTCGAAACAGTGCAGTGGAAATGTAGGAGTGAACTGATATTTCTGATGAGCTGAAGGCAGATCAAAATATAGCCTGAGTAGTAAGACAGATCTGTCCATAAAATATTGGTTGATAGATTAATTGATGTGTTTTGAGCACAACTGCTCATATAAAATCTCTCTTTTGGAATGATTTATTTTTTTTCTTTCTGCCAGATAACTGTCTCATTTAATTAGAACTACAGCACAGATGCAGTATACAATTTACCTAGTTTAATACTCTACATTTTTCTATATTTTCTTCCATATAGATTATGTCGTATTATTTCCAAATAAGGACGCATGAAAATCCAGATCACAATCATAGTGTTTTCTGGGTAAACCTGGAGAAACTCCATTTGTATTCCTGTGATTACTCCGGATTTGCTTTGATGAAACTGAAACTTTGTCCATGTTTTTATTTTAATGATAGGAAAGAAAGACTTTTCATTCCTTTTATGCTTAAATGTTAAAATGGATTAGATTTTTTTCCTCCTAAAATTAGAAAAGCACAAATTGATGGCCCTTAAGTGTTGTTCTGTAATTATTTTTCAGAAAACGGCTAGGAATTCATGTTGCTTGTGTTACGCAGTGCGCCTGTGGAGGCACAGCCCTCTTGCAACATCTTGTCTAAAAGGAAAAGAGAATATATTGATACATAAGACAGACGGCGTCAGATTGCATACAGGAATTCTGTACAATGAGATTGACCTTCTTTTGTATCCCTTTTATCTTAGCACCTTTGTTGCAAGATAATAACAGACTCAGTGTGATCCAGATTGTGCTTTAGTGCGTGGATATAAGATTTGGCTAATGCAGGAGGAGGCTACAAACAGCAAGGTCTTTCACATTTAATGTATAATTGATGCAGGATTTGACTGGCAGCAAAGACTCATCTTCTCACCTTCGTCAGCCTTTTTCTCAATGTGATCTCTCATCTCACAGTTTAATGATGAGTTTTTAGAGTAAAATGCTTATTTTATTAATGAGAACCTGCTTGAATTGAAAAAAATATATTATTTCTTTATAAAAGGCTGATTTCTGCTTTTCATTTGTGGCTGATCTGCTAATATGGTTATTTTTAGTTATTAACACTGAAAATTGGAGTTATTTGCTACTGTGTACGACATCAAAACAGAAGGTGAAGATTTTAACACACTTGAACTCACTTGTTCTTATTTGTCTATGTACTATAGGAGTTTTACTCATCAGATTGACACTGATGTCATTCAGAGTGAAAGGTATTCAGCAACTTGATAAATTAGTCAGCTCCACAGCGTTAAGCCCTGAATGAGGAAACAATCACCATTTTCATTATGTAATGATCTGAATACATACTTTTTTTACAAATTATCAGTAGAGAAATGTATTCTTCCAATTTCAAGTAGTGTCTCTAACGATATTATTATGTTAGATACATGTTAAAATTTCCTTGAAGCTAGTAAACTTACAGGTAGATTTGAAAACAAGAAAAACAAGAATCAGTTATGCTCCTTAGTTTGGAATAAGAAATGCTGAGTATTGAGGCCACAACCGAAAACAGACTCTGTACAAACTCAGCCAAACAGGAGCTATCTGAGCAAATGTGGGAAGATTTTGTTTCACTTGTTTACTGGTGTTCATTTATTGCACAAGAGAAACTCACATTCAAGAACAATCTTGATCTGAATATACTGCTTCTTCCAAGATACAGATATTTTGCTGTTCTTTTATATCACAAAGAATTCTCTCCAGTTTTAGCTGATGAGAAAAGAACCGTATTTCAAAGGATTAACAATTGCATTTTGTAAGTAAGTATCACTAAACCAAATTAAAGTAACCTACCAACACAGAAGCAGTTCTCTGGTCTGGGAACATTCAAAAGACAAATTGGGATAAGCTATCTCGTTACAGTTTACAAGGAAGACAGATCACCACTATGGCATGAAAACATGTGGATAGAGCTTACCATTTCTAAACAGGTGGGATGTTTTGGTGCAGCATTGCAAATGGAAACATTTGAATGGACTGTTGGGGAAAGTAGTAAGCACTTTTGAGTAAAGGACAGGAGCTTCATGGGACCAGATGGTTAGGCAAAGGAAAAGGGATTGGAGACACACAGTTTAAGAACAATCCAGGCAAACTTTCTCTTATTACTTTGGCTTGCTCATCAGCGAGTTTTTAGCTTTCAGAGAAATGTTCTATTACTGTTGACTTTGTGATGTCAGTTATTTGGACGCAGCAAGGAGGTGTCTGGGTGAAACTGCCGTGGAAGGTCATGACAAATCAGGAATTTGTTGCATCACAAATCCTTCCTGTCTAGCTTGGAGCAGCTCCTTATATACCCTAGGAAGACCTGTGATAGAGGAGAAAAGAGTGAAAAGTGAGTGTGTGTACCACACGAGGGACTTGCATCCTGCATCAGGACTTTGAGGGATACAGTGGACCAGGGAAGCAAGACATATTGTTATTTCAAAGTCCGTGCATTATTTCTGAAAGAACTGTAGAGCAACTTTATATGGATGAAGACCCCGATAATACAAACCCTGTCTTCCTGCAACAAACTTCTCCCTTGAAATGATAGGCAGTTGAAAACCTGTGAAGAAACTTCATCTACCATTTTTTTTCTCATCTTCTCCTTTCTTCATCCAGAGATTGGTGATGGATAGTTTGCAGGAGGTAAGAATACAGGAAAAAAAAAACATGTTGTGAGAATACTTTTTACACGCTCTTTTTGTTACTCATTTGTTACATCTATGTTATAGAACAGGTTGCTTCAACTCTCACCAATTTATTACACAAAGTCTTTTTGTTTTAGACAGAAGCAGCACACTTTGTATGCATAGTGAAGGCTTTATTATTAGTCTAATTAAAGTCTTAACAGGCTAATCAGATAATTGTTATTCCAGTAACACTGATATTAACACTTACAATGTAAATTATATACAGCTAAAGTGATCTGTACACAAACTTTCTGGTATTTACCACATTCTCTGGTATGCTCAACTCTTTCATCACCCCTCTGGGTCCTTCTGTCAGAGGTGGAGGGTAGAGGAAATCATCAGTGTCACAAATCCTTCATTGGCAGGAGTACAAACCTGATGGTGTTGGTTTCTTCCTCTTCCCTCTAAGATCTACTGGGGGTCATTTATACATGCTTGCTAATACACCTTACATTTTGCTCTTTCTTCAGTTATTTGCAAGCCCATATTGAATTTGAATTTATTATGTATGGTACATGGTTTACACATGTTAAATAGTTGTTCTCTGTTCTTTTTCTTACCTCTACCCTTGCCCAGATCCTAGGAACCACTGTTTATAGTTCTGGGCCCTGTGCTGTCATCCCATACCTGTATTTTCAGTCCCTCTGCTGTCATACCATGCATATCCTCCTTGGTGTGCTGTGTTTTGTTCCAAAGTCATGGATAGCCCATTTTGCACTGTCATTACTTGTTATAGCTATTGATTAATTTAAAAATTATATATATGCATTGCATTGCACAATTGCACAGCGCTAAAAGGTAAAATGAAGATAATCATCATATGATCACTGGACCATGGCCATTACAGTTAAAAATACTCTAGTAAAAAGCTCCATGCATACCAAGACAAGATCTGACAAGTTCTGAGGCCTGTGTTGTTAATGTAATACAAAGCCTAAAGCGTGTTCTAAGCAACATCAACACTATACTTATCTTGCTGCGTGTCTACGTCGTTGTACGGGACGTATATCCTCTGGGACAGTAGAGAACCTTAAGCACATTGTTGTCTTTGTGCTGAGAAGAAAAAAGGAAAAAGGAGGGGCCTGGAAACTACAGACCGGTCAGTCTCACCTCTGTGCAAGGTAAGATGAACAGATCCTCCTGGAAGATATATTGAAGTATTTGTAAGACAGGAATGTGACTTGAGACAGCCAATATGGCTTTACCAAGGACAAATTATGCCTGATTCATCTGGAGACTTTCTATGCAGTAGCTGCATCAGTGGATAAGGAAAGAGCTATGGATGTCATCTACCTGGATTCTGAAAGGCGTTTAATATGGTCCTCCACAACAGTCTTGATGCAAAATTGGAGAGGCATGGGTCTGATGCATGGCAGCATCCAAAGACTTGGCTTAGTGTCCAAAAAGAAACGGGTAACGAGTATTGTCTGTTAAGGGTTCATATTGGGACCAATACTATTTAATATCTTCATCAACAACATCAACAGTGGGATCGAGTGCACCCTTAGTATATTTGCAGATGACACTGACCTGAGTGGTACAATTGATTTCCTAGAGGGTAGAGATGTCATCCAGAGGCACCTTGACAGACTTGAAGAGTGAACCCATGAGAGCCTCATGAAGTTAACAAGGACAAGTGCAAAATCTCGCATCTGGGTCTGGGCAACCCTTGGTGTCAATACAGGCTGAGGGATGATGAAATTGAGAGTAGCCCTGTGGAGAAGGACTTGGGGGTCCTGGTGGATAAAAAGCTCAATATGAGCTGTCCATGTGTTCTTGAAGCTTAGAAAGCAAATTGCATCTTGGGCTGCATCAAAGGAAGTATGACCAGTAGGTTGAGGGAGGTGATTCTGCACCTCTACTCTGCTCTTGTGAGTTTCCACTGGGAGCACTGCATCCTTCTGCGGAGCCCTCAGTACAGGAAAGACATGTGCCTATTGGAGAAGGTCCAGAGGATGGACACAAAAATGGTGGACTGGAACACCTCTGCTATAAGGAAAAGATGAGAGATTTGAGGTTGTACAGCTGAAAAAGAAAAGGCTCCAGGGAGACTTTTTTACAGCTTCTCAATATATGAAGGTGGCTTATAAGAAAGATGGAGAGACATCTTTTAGCAGAGTCTGTAGTGACAGGACAATAGATAATGATTTTACACTGAAAGAGGGTAGATTTAGATTAGATATAAGGAAGAAGTTTTTCACTGTGAAGGTGGTGAGACACTGGAATGGGTTGCCCAGAGAGGTTGTGGCTGCCCGTGGAAGCATTCAAAGACAGATTAGATGGGGCTTTGAGCAACCTGGCCTAGTAGAAGATGTCTTGGCTCATGACAGGGCAATTGATCTAACTGATCTTTAAAGGTTCCTTCCAATGCAAACCATTCTATAGTTCTATGAAGAAGCTGTTGAGCTGGTGCAGGCTACTCTGCCTCTGAGGCTGCCTACAGTGCAGGCAGCTCTCGCGTGAACGCTGCACATACAGCCTCTCTGTCTCTCAATAAGCTCAGGAGAGCCAAATTTAATTGCCAGTAATAGGAAGCCTAAGTTAAGCCAAGTGAAATAAATGAAAAAGCAGGTACAAGCTATTATTTCCCTCAATTCTTTGTCACTTGCACTGAGGGGGGGCAAACTCACAATCTGGTCTTGTTTTATATTCCTTCTCTTTTTATATAACTGAGCTCTGATTGCCTGATGCCTGATTAGCTCGGAGCAGGAGTAAATAACCGGTGAAGAAGGGTGGTTGCTATGGTGCTGTACAATTGCTTGTCCTGAGTAAAGAGAGCGTTTGGCAAGGAGAGGAGGTATTTGTGGGATTTTTTTTGGTTGGTTGATTGGTTTTTGCTTTTGTTTTTTATTTGTGACTAGCACACACAAAATCACCTCCAATTTCTTTTGGTCACCATCTGCTTTTTCTCTTTTTCCTTTTTTTCTTTTTTTTCTCTGAACTCCCCCGCTCTGTTCTACCTCAACACCTGTTCAGTTAAGTAGCTATTTCCCTAAAGTTTTGAGACACAAATATGAACTGACACTGCTAGTTCCCTGACAAAGGCATTTCTAATGCCTGAACAATTCCTGGCTGTAGAGTTAAAACAGAAAAAAAATAATTTGTTTTTCCCCTTCTGACAGAGATTTCAATTCAAAACCAGAGAGAGATTGAATCAAAATAATTGTTCTGATGATTTAACATATCAATAATACTGGTGTTGGTAGTAAACAATATTATTTTATTCAACACACAGTAGCTTTATTTGTTACGACAGTTGTGCTAAAGAATTGTTTTCAACCAGCAGCCCCCGATCCTGTTGTGATTTTTCCAAAATACTGATATTTATAATAGCTTGGATTCTGACTTCTCTTGCTCTTTACGTTAAATTGCATTATAGCCTTGGTTTCTTCCAAACCTTAATTTCCAGTCACCAATCAAGGTGACCTCTCTTAAAAACCACCTCAGTTTCAAAGATTAGCTTCTGGACAGTTAAGATGCGTGAATGTCTTTGAATACACGGAGCAACCAAATGTCCATCCTTGATTACTGTGGCTGCAGGGATGATTCCATGTACTCCTGGGTCAAGTGCCACCAAGCAGCTAGGCCTCTGGTTGCAGTAGTTATGAAGTGGTACACTGGGTGCACATACAGAAAGGATTTGCCATTCACAAAGAGCAGTTTCTCAGAATCTGTGCAGATGAGTTTGCTCATGTGCATTACAGGACACTCAAAATATGCATTTTTCGGAAAGCTGGTCTACTCCCTAAAGAATTAGAATATCTGATACTTTAAATGCCTGAACTATCTTTAGTTTTAAACAGAGAACTTGACCATACTTTTAAAAAGAAAAAAAAAGAAAAAAGAAAGAAAAACTGTCAGTGTTTGTTCTTCAATGTTTCCTACAACATATAAGTTCTCTCCAGTCAAGTGTGTCACACACATATTTAGTGCCATAATCTCTCATTCTCTGAGGAAGAAAGAAAGATGAATATATGTGAAAAGATTTTTTTCTTTTTTTTTTCTTTTTCTAGAAAAAATAGTTGTTAATTTTATTGCTGCAGAGCTTAGAATATCCTACAAAATCAGAGCTTAATTGGTGGGTTAAATGCAGCTTAAATAAGTAAGTAAATACTTGCCTGATCTCGGAGAAACCACAAGCTAAACATTAAAGGCAGGTAACAGAAAGTAAAAGGTGGCAGCAGACTCTAGATCATGTCGGCAGTTTCCACTTCCCAGCTCCAACTGTGCTGCTTAGCGTACTCTCAACAATCTGATATTTCATGTAGTTTTCTCCCTTCTTGATTCCACTTGTAGTGGTTTATATCTGGCTTTGCTTTTACTACTGTAATCTGTATTGTTTATGCTATCTTCATTTTCTGTCAACACGGCTTTCCTATTCCTGCTTTGCTGTACTGTATTGCCATATAAATAACTAAGGAGGAGGCAGCTGTAGCAAAAACTGAGCTGTGCTGGGTTTTATAAATTTCTCTTGTGAAAATTAGAAATCATTTGACTTACATAAATTACTCTGCTGGAGGAAAATCCTGACATGACAGTGAATCTTGCTGGTGTCTGGAAGGACACAGAAACAGGCACAGAATTTGGTGTTATTGTGCTAGGAATATACCTTCCATTAATTTCTGGAAGAATAAAACACATAGTCAAACATCTCATCACAGATGCAAATTTCTTTATCCTAGAAACAAAAGGACAAAAAGTATAAACCACAATCAGGCATCAGGTGAAACAAACCCAGCCAAAAATCAACATGAAGCTTTTATCACGCCATTGTGAAAGATATCCTGAAATAACTCATGATAAATTACTATGAATTAATCACCACTTTAGTGAAGATAAATTGTGCTAATTCTCCGGGGTCCAGTTCTATAACGTGCTTTTATAGGAAAGCTTGATGTTTCTGGAAGATGAGTACTCTCTATTTCTCATGAGAAATCACTGAGACAGATACCAGTGACTGAGTGGATTTTTTTAGCGTTTTCAGTGCTTGAGCATTGTGATTAGAGCAGAGAAGTGCAGTACTTCAGAAAGCAAAGGGGATATTAAATTGTGGGGAAGGTGGAAGAAATGACGGGCCATCTGATGTATACACTTGACAGTACATTGTTGAGCTTGGTCAATTGGTATGAAAGGCAGAGGAGTAAATGTGAAGGAAATATGTGTCTACGGCTGAGACACTGAACGGAAACAGGTCTGGGGTTGTAACCCGTCGTGATTATGAGCTGTACCCTGATCGCTCAGAGTTTGTACCAGCAGGCTGGACCACTTACCTTCCTCTGCTGCCCCAAATGAGATCTATCCTAAGGGGAGCATTGCGCACTACCAGTGACTTCCAATTCATCCCAGCTCAAATTTCTCTCACTGTATCAATCCTCTGCTGGACCTCTTTAGTTAAGTATAATTGTCTCCACCATCCAGTATCTAAAATACTGACTTGGATCCCTCCAAGTCTGTCAGATAATTTGTAATTCTCATTTGTTGGTCTCTATATATTGTGAAAATGTTACAATATTATTTTAAATATCACCAAGTGGACATAAAATGGGCAGTAGTTCTGCAAACAAAAAGTATTAACAAGCCACGAGGTGCTTAGAGGCAGGGAGGTATAACTTTACAGCTCCCTGAAAGTTCGGCCTTGATTTAGCAGAAGTGGCTACAAAGAATTATTGTTCAGAATGTACCTTGTATTTATTTCCTTGTTAATGCTTTCTAGTTGCTGGTTTGACTTTTATCATTCTACGTTTGCCTTTGGAAAATGAGGAAGTTGGAGCATAAAGTGGGAAGTACTGAAGAAAACTTCTCATATACTCACAGCCTAAAAAAAAGAAAAATAAAACACGCCAGTTTCTGTAGTAATTCTGCGTGCAGTATCAGCTTGTGCATTGTGAAACACACAAATGAAAGTCAAGTCCAATTAAAGGCACTGAGAATTTTTCTATGAAGTCCTGGGCTCGAAATTCTCCTCCAAGTATTTGACATACATACTGTGGAGTTCATTCACTCTTGAGCCAGGAATACTATTCCTTAAAACTGCTTACAGAATACCTTACAAATCTTGGATGTCTGCATACGTTTGGTTTTTTTTTTGTGACAAAAATGTAAGACAAATGAGATAAATAAGGGTAGTGAGTTTTGATTGAATACATAATTAGCTCTTTTCAACTAGTCAATATACCACCATTCAAAAAGTATGTTCTGAACATCGTCTGCATAAATAAGGAACTGAAAGGATACGTTTGTTAAATCTATGTTAGAAGTTGTTTATTTTTTTCTTGTATTTTGGTGGTGTTTTTCGTTTTGATTTGGTTTGATTTTTTCCCTACAAAATGAATGAAGAGGTGTGATCCATTTTCTTTTAGCAGAAACATAAGTGAGAGGATTTGATTGGGTCCACAGAGAAATCAAACGCAAAAAAAAAAAGGTAATAAAGGGAGAATAATTGGAAGAAGCTGAATGAGTCACAGACCAGTGCAGAATGATTTCCTTAATCTTCACCATGTGTTTCTGGTAAATAACTCCTTATTTTGCCTTTTATAACACTGTGACAGGTCTTAAATTGTTCGTCTCTTTTTTCAGTTTTTATGATTATTATCGGATATGTGGCAGGATACACAGCTACTGCAAATGCAGCCGTTGCAAGTAATGGCTGTACCAGCTCCAATCACATATGTGTGCTCTAGACATGAAAATAATCTTACTGATTTCAATTGTACTTGCATACATAAAGGCAAGCAGACACATCCATACATTGTGGGATGGATCATTTTTTGCCAAATTTCTAGAAGGAAAATGGGAAGATGAGTATTTTCCAACATATTTCACTGAGAGATTTTACTCCACTTTTTTTCATGTCTTTAAAATATTTATTTTAATATTACAGTGACATAAGAAATAACAAATCTTTATCTTGTTGGACTGACTTATTTAATACTAGTTTCAGTATTGCAAGTGCATGTATTGAGCTACTACTCTTGCATTAACAGAAATGTGTCATTTTCTGTGGTATACTTCACGTAAAGTTGTATGAGGAGTTTCAGTTGATGGCTATAAAAACTGCTGCTTGCTGCTCAAATTTCAGTGTGCACTGGCCAGAAGGTGGTGCTTTCAACCATAGATGTGCAAACTGGGGAAGAAAATATGAGTATGAGCTATGTGAACACTTTTATGAAGTGAATAATAGGGGAAAATATAGAATTCTGTGACTTTTGCTAAGTCAAACACCATTTAATAAGAGGTGAGCACAGTCCAGAGAGAAGCAAGTGTAAAATGGAATCTTCTTTCCTATGTAACCCTTTAATTCATCTTACTGTCTAAACCAGATTTTTCTTCCTCGTCGTAGCACAGTGGTAACGCAGCTTGGAAAGAAAGAGCAACAGCTTCTTCTATCTGTAGGAGCAAAAGGACTTCCACCTGACTGCAGAATCCCTTGTGATCACGCTGTTACCCAAGTTTGATTTAAATAACAGCACTGAAAAAGAAGAAAGCAAACTGAAGTGTGTGTGTCCCTTCCCCTTGAAACAGCTTCAGTTTTTGAACATTTGCTTTGTCTTCACTGATGGTCCTCAAAACAACAAGCGAGGAAAAGATGTTTGCTGTCATTCTGAAATGTGTGGATGGCGTGTGAAGAGAAAGGAAGTGACAAGTTTGCTCAGCAAAAAGTTTTGCTTTCTGTGTAGCCTGAAGATTAAGAAGAAACCTCTTAAGAGACAGATTGTGAATAGTTGGCACTATAGGATTACACATGTGTGCGTCTGCATTCAGGGTCTCATTAGATACACATGTACTGCCACTGTTCTGCTGCCCTCCAATTACTTTGGCAGATCTTAGGGAACTTCTTCACCATTTAAAGCTCTGCTGCTCAATTCCTGCACCCTCTTTTCACTTACAACTGTATCATTTCACCCCAGACTACTTTTATTGCCCTCAACAGTGTTATTTGCATATGTAAAGTTAATTAACATACTTACCTAAATGTTTGCAAATTCAAGCCATGAAAATTATCTTCTAAAGGTTTGATTTGAAATTACATTACTTTGATTAGGACTCTGCTCTTAGCCTTTAATAAATTTCATTGAGTTTCTTGACCTATCACTGATCATCCTAATTATCAGCTCTCTTTTCATGTTAATTAAAGATTTGATAGGAGATTTGAGGTAATGGTGAAATGGAAGAAAATAAGGTTCTTAATGCAGTTCAGGCCAGTATTTTTGATGAATATTAACTATGCTAACAGCAATTAATTAAAAAGTTGTGTACACTTTGGTGCTTTATTTACCTTGATCAATCAAGCAGTATTCCTGAAAAACCCCCAACACATTCCTTCTAATATCAGCACCCAGTATTTCTTCAGACTTCAACAGAATCAACTTTCTGTTCCAGTTCTTGAAAATCTCTTTAGATGAGGTATTTAGTTGTGTTCTTAATGAACACGTTAAGGTTTTTAGTTCTGTTGATTAAGGCAAATTAATTTTGGACTTTGCTAATTGGGGACAACTGTCAAATTCTTCTCCAGGGATCAACTGAAAAGTAATAAAGATACAGTATTTTTAGAAATGTTTGAAGGTTCATAATCCTCAGGGTTCCTGTATTGTTCTCAAGATACTCTGTGGGAGTGAATTTTTTCTTTTCTTCCCATACAGAATGCTAGCATAGGTCTTATGTAATATTTGAACACCGCTTAAAAAAGCATTGCTATATAAATCGTGTATATTTTGCTTAAAGTGAATAATAACCCACTGGACTAGTAAGAAAGTCCCTTCTCTGACATTCATTTCAGGTAGATTTTTGGCCTTTGGAAGGGCTTCAGACTGAGATATGTAGTTATAGAAACTTTGACATTTTCTATGAATTTGGATCAAGAGATTATTGCTATAAAGAGACGGAAAGCTAAACAATGTTATCACTTTCTGAAGATTATATAGTTTATCAAATTTATCTAATCCTTATTAATTCCACACCTAGAGGATTTAAATTCGTGTGATGCTTCAAAATAGACTTTGGATACAAGATGAACTGAACTATGTCTGTTCTTTATCCCGAATAGGCCCCAATGCTCTTTGGGGAAGATCTCTTATCTTTCCATTTTTATATGCATGTACTTACCTCATACTTGGGACTATTAATATTTTTTATTTTTTTTTTTAAATGTGGAATTTGAGCACTAAGAAAAACCAAATGTAGTTAAATCCACGCTCTGGATAAAACGTGACTTGCACAGCCATTCCTGTGTAACATAATGCGCAGCACAAATGCCACACTAACTGTGCCTAATAGAGCTCTATTCCCCGTCCTCTTGTTAAAACTGCACCTGTTTATAAGAGATAGCTCTGTCCTAGAGAAGGATTACTCAGCCTTAATAATTCTTCTTCGTCTTCTTCCTCATCACTGTCGGACTTCATGTTGTAAAGGCTGGAAAAATAAAGGTCTCTAGAGGCTGGTGTGGAGATATTTCTGCACGAAATAGCAAAGAGCACTGTAAGCAGATTCAGTCTTTTACCTGTCCAAGCAGGGTCACCCTATCTTCTGCACACAGTCAAAGGAAGGCATTAGCTCTTTTACAGGGTGATTAAGCACAGCCAAAATTGTCTTATGGAAATACCTTTTTCTTTTCATTGCCTGTAGTAAACATCAAGGACGGACTTTTATTCCCTGTGTTAGCAGAGCACTGCTAATGACAGGGCAAAATTCAGTGTGCAAGCTCAGAAGCAGTCTGTATAAAAAGCATCGGAAACACATCAGAAGCCAGTGGAACTAAATCAATTTACACTAACAAAGATCAAGCCCAGTATGTCTGGCATGGTCTGGTGAATACAGTTGATGAACGGGGCAGCCATTTTAAAGATTTCAGTAAAGTTGCTCTAGGATTTTCAACAGAACAGTTTTTCACCAGAAAATTACCTTTTGATCAAAACCAACTCTTTTCCCAGGAACTTGTCCATCCGACTGAAATTCTGAGCTAAATATCAGAAAATGTCCTCAAAGTGGGACAAAGTAAGTGTATTTTGGGCTTTGCTTTTTGTTGATTTTTTTTTTTTTTTTGGTTTGTTGGTTTACCTTGTTATTTTTTACAGAATACATTTTCTTTGGAGGTGTACTCTTATATTACAAATGTTACACTTTAAACACAGAACTTAAATAAAAATTCAGATTTTTCAAAGTGCGTGCTTCTGAGTGATTAGTCAATATTTTACTAGCATTTTTTTAATTTTCGTAGGAAATACTGAATTACCTTTGTTTTCATTAAGAACACGAATGGGGACAGCTTTCACTGTCATGAGCCTTTCCATGAAATAAAAAATCTGAGATCTTGCACGTCCCTGCTACTCTCGCTCCCAAAAGAGAGACTGATGCAGTCAAGCGCTCTCTCAGGGCATTATCTGCACAGATGGGAACAGGCAGACTCAATCTGCTTTTGCTCTGTAGCCATATTGGCACAGAGCTGGTTTTCTCAAGGTAACCTTTTGAATTGGTACAGTAGGGCAATAAGCTGCTGAACATAATCTTGGGAGTTGCCAGCTTGCCTTGCTGCATTTATATAGGCAGGCCAAATCCTACACCCTAAGTTTTGAAGCAGATATATCATGGATGAAATGAGTGATAAGAGTTGGGGATGAGGTGTAGTGGGATGGCAACAGGGCATGAGAAAGAGGAAAAAGAAATTTATGCAGTGTTGATATTGCTTGACAGTGCCTGAAAAGGTTAAGAACACTCATGGGAAGGAGTGGAGCTTGTTTTGGTTGCTAGGTTTTGTTTATGTTGTTCTGTTGTTCTTTTTCCTTTGACAGTGAGTGTTGGGAGCTGAGACTAATTTTGTGAGAAGGACAAAAACATATAAATGGGTTAGTAGTTTATGTGGATGTTACTGGACATAACTGAAAGGACACTTTGCAATGCATGCTTCCCAAGGGACAGGTATCGCCAGTTGTTCTCCCGTGGCCAGGCAGACTTGATCTTTATGGATCGTCGTCTCTTATAGCCAGCTGTTGCAAAGCCCTGTAGTGTAAAATGGATCCAGTTTCTCCCTGACCTTCATGAGCCATTCCTTTCCTTTTTCTCAGTATTTATTAAATGTTACCAGTCAGCTTTCTGTTGTAGTGGATGTGGTATAGGAGAAAGCAGACATAATCCCCACTGCAAAGAGTTTAGGATCTTAATAATCTGCTTCAGTTTATCAGGCTCTGAGTGTGACAGCGACACAATCAGCAGCAGCAGAGTAGCTCAGGGATGGTTATCAGCAGATGTTCATCTTCAGCCTTGTGGGACTGAACACTAAATGATTAATAATTCCCATTTTAACATAAAACACATTAATCAGGATTTGCTTAGCTTTTGCTGAGCGTTAGTGTAACTGAGATAAAAATAAAAATAAATAAATAAATAAATGAAGTTACAGTGCTGCAAGGCACAGGTTAACTATGATTAGTTAGTCCGTATTTACTGAGAATAAAGGATATTCTTTGGAAAAAAAAAAAAAACAACAAAAAAAACCCCAAAAAATAAGAATGCAAACACTAAATTAGCTTAAATAGTGTAAGTGAACATGAGATTGGACCCAGGTAAAAGGATTATCCTTAAATACTAGATTGAGGCAGAAGGCTGGCAGTTGTTCTTATCAAATATAGTTAACTCTTGGAAAGATGTTTATTACAATCAGTGCAAATTGATAAAATCAATTTTACATTAGAAGGAAAGTATTCACCAATGAACAGCTCATGAAATTACCTAAGGAATTAGAGAGGGGACAGGGCAAACTATGAAAGACATTTTTTTTCACAGTGGCAGTAGGGAAGAATATTCATATTCTGTAAAGACAGAGAGGAAGTAGTCCATTGTCTCATAACGCATACTTGTCTAAATGATGAACCATATAATGTATTTAAAACTGTTGATGAAGTATGAAAATAAAGTTAAGGATGCCCTTGACAGGAAATATGATCATTCATTCTTTATACATGAACATATCACCTCTTCGTAGGGCTTGCTGTCTTGTGCCCAACACCTGTTAATGCGGCTCCACAACTGCCAGCTGGACCTGGCATTGTAATGTCTGCTTGTGGAAATCCATACAAACATTTCTTCAGTGATGTATGACAAGAATAACAGACCGATTATATTTGGTTCAGATGAAAGCTACACCTGGCTCAACATTGTGTCTGACACCCAGACTGCTGATCATTGTTGATTTGCCATATCAATAGAACCATATAATCAGAGAATCACAGAATCATAGAATGTTTTGGGTTGGAATGAACCTTTAAAGGTCATATAGTCCTACTGCCCTGCAGTGAGCAGGGACATCTCCAACTGATCAGGTTGCTCAGAGAGCTGTCCAGTCTGACCTTGAATGTTTCCAGGCATGAGGCCTCTGCCACATCTCTGGACGATCTTTTTAATAACTACAGGATTTTTGGTGATAGATGAAGGGCATAGAAGCCCCAGTATAGATCAGCAGTGCCCTTCATGGCTGGTGTTGCCAGCCTTAATCTGCTTGGCTTCTTGACTGTGAGATCCTCTCCAAAAAAATGAGTGTTTCTGGGAAGAGACTATATCCGTCTGATGCAGAGTGGCAAGCATACATTGCCAATAGTCTTGTTAATTTACTGAGGACACGTTCAGTTAACTTACTGGAAGAGAGACATAAAAGTAGCTATGGATCTAGCAGGCTGCACAGCTAGAGTTTATAGACTCTTTAGGAAAGACAGGCAAAGAAGACAAATGGCAAGGTCTTGTACTTCCAAAATTAAGCAGTTCAGATGCGTGGAGCTTCTGCACCAGGCCAACAACAGGACATCATGGTGGGTGTCTGCTACAGAACATCTGATCAAGAGAAAGAGGAGGCAAATGAACTCTTCTTTGAACAACTGGAGGAAGTTTCATGATTGCAGTCCTTGTTTCTCATATGGAATATTATCCTCTCTAACATCTTCTGGAAAGCGATATACTGAGATGCCAGAAATTTAGATTTCTGGAGTGTGCACTAGTTTTTACTCAGGTACTGAATGGGCTAACTAGGATATGTTTTCCGGTCACAGTAAGGAGGAATTAAAACTGATAAGTTCGGAGGCAGCCCTGGTTGTACAGACTATGACATGCTGGAGTTTTAGATCCTCAGAGAAGGGAGGAAAGTGAGTACAAAAGTAATGATTCTGAATGTAAGAGTGTGAACTTCAGCTTGATTTGGTATGTGGTGAACATGAGATCATGCTATTTTATTCTGAAGGGGAAAGGCAGAGGAAAGGGAGCAGACTAATCTTCAAGGACAATTTATACTGAGGTCCACTGACATTGTGCAGGAATTGGAGCACCCTGGCAGAATAGGAATGCTTGTTTGAGCTCAAACACATACACACAGAAGTGTATAGAAGATGGTCTATACAGAAGGAATATTAAAAAAATACCTGAGAGTATAGGAATTGAGTTAGGAAGGCCAAAGTTTACCTGGAGTTGAAAGTAGTAAGTGATCTAAAAAGCAACAAAAAGAGGTTTGGTAAAGAACTTCACATGATTCAAACTGAGGGATTGAATAGCCAAATTAGCACCAAAGCTTTTATTAATATTTGCCCAATTACACTCTGCTACAATCAAGCTGTATTTCTGTTGTTACTTTGGTGTACTCCCGAACAGTGTTCAATAGTTTATAATTCCTCCTTGCTCACAGTTCTAAGTGTTCCACAGCACTGCACAACCTGTTCAAGAGACCCCCATGGACTTTCATAATAGAATCTATTTCCTTGGTTTGAATCAAAATTTAAAAAAAAAAAATAATCCCCACTAGATGTTTATCATTTCAACATTAAGAAAACCATCCTTGAGTTTTGTAGCATACTTTAAAAAAACATAGTTATAATATAATACACAATAAAACAGATAATTTAGAACACATTTTAATGAATTTTATCACATAATACCAAGCTTGAGGACTAAGTATATTTTGTAATTCCATTAAAATCATAATCATTTCTATATGACAAAATCTTATATATATCATAGTGCTGAGCTACTGGCCCAGAATTCTGTCATTAGAAGTTAGAGCACTTTACAAAACAGGTTAAGTGCCAGTCCTGATTTACTGATGGGGAAGCTGAAGTGGGGAGGATTGAAGTGATTTGGCTATGGTAGTCAGCAGACCAGTAGGAGCTGATGGAGTAAAAACAAAGTCCCAGAAAGGTGCATTTCTCATTAAGTAACAACATCAAGGTGTTTTAGCGGTCTTTTATTTATATGTTATTTCATTTTAATGGAGATACAGTTTTCTGAGACCGTCATTTTCAGGACCTTGTCTTCTTGCAGACTGGGGCTCTTCTTGTGTTGTTTTTCAATGGGCAATGTGCTTGAAACAAGATTTTTCAGAAGTGGATGCAAACTTAGGATCTCAACAATTTTGGAGAGCCTATTTTGGGAATACTTGAATTTTCAGATGCTACTGAACACTTCCTCTGAATCTGACCATTTTTACTTGCTTCAAATCAATAATACTTTAACAAAAAGTTGATCTTGGCTTCATTTTCTGATTACTTCTAGTTTTTCTAATATATATATCATATTACAATGTTCCGATCTTCTCCAACTCAGTCATTCTGTTAATGCAATAATTCCCCAGTATTCTGCAGTCCTATTGTCTTTGTGAACAGTTCAGTATTTTGTAAGATGCTTCACAAATATAAAACTTATTAAAAGGAACAAAATACTTCAGCCTCTGAGCCCTGACATTAGTTATGACTTTATGGTTTGTTTCGTTGTTTTTCCTAAGTGATAATTTACCCTGTTATCTTTATTTACCTCTTAATCCCTCAACAACTCATTTGATTTATTGGAAAATTAATCTCAGCCTTAGGTAAAGCTTCAAGTAGTAACATTATAAAAATAATGTGGAATGGAATATAGAAGTCTCTAATTGACTATACCTTCTCAATTTTTTGCTCTTATTTGCACCATTAAAACTGTCTACACAAACCTGACATTCCCCTTCAAGTATGGGAAGCACTGTTTTAAGAGTCTAAGTTTTCAAAATATACTATATCTTACCAGTAAGCTTAAACTAATGACCCGAATTGTTCACATTTAGCCAGCTACATAAATGGTATACACTGAATCCAAGGCCTATTGAATCTCTTGTAATTATACAGCAAAACCCCCACAAATGTACTGAACAACTAACGTGAATTAGAATAAAAACGTAGTTAATTTTAATCACACATTTTCTGTCTAGAACAATATTGGAACCGGTAGAAGTTGATAACAGTGCATTTATTATGCATCAGGGTAAGTAAAAATGCACGCTACTAAAACAGAAATATTTATGCTGAAGGTATTCGTAAGGAAAAATTATCCTGGAAAGAAAGATTTCAAGTGAATTTCAAACCTTGGTGACAATGAGCATTTGGGATGTTATGCTGTATCTAGGAAAACCTAATCAGTTTGGTTTTTTTAAGGAAAATCAAAGATTTCTATATGCTTATTTTGATGCTTGGTTAATTTACAGGCACCAGATAAAGATTTTGTACAATTTTTGTTGGTCCCCCCCACCATGCATCTGTTCAAAACTTATTAGCAAGACAGATATCATTATTCTTTAGAGGCCACTGTAGTCCATCAGGTAAATAATTCATATTTTGTTCTGTATAAATATGTAATTGTGTTTTCTGCAGTGAATGATAAAGGATCCAAGTTTTTTCTCCTTTTATTAGCTTTACATAAGCATAGGGACATCATTCCAGAGACAAAGAGGAGGGAACACAAAGACTTCTTTAGATACATAATATAAATTTTAGCCTCTGTCTCTTTCTATATTTATTACAGACAAAACCTAACAACAGAAGAGAATATTTTCAAGGCTGTGAAGCCTAGCACTTAAAAGCTGGAAAATGCCAGAATTAAGATTGCATTATGGGTTTTTACACACACATGCTTTCTACCTTATGCATAGGACTCATATGCCTCAGCCAGTTCATTAAATCCTTCTGTGAATACAGGAATATTAATCCTCTCATCATTTTGGCTGCTGCTGTCGTCATTGTGGTATCCATGATCTTCAAAAATATGGCTTAACTTATCCCCGTAGTACATTCATGGAGGGAGGTTATTTTCCAGTGGCATGGTTGAAGATCTGGTGCATAAAATAAGCAAGGACCAACTTTTCACGAATTTGGGTTGAATTATTAGAGGACTTACTTAATATTCCTTCCTTTTGGCTTTTTTGGGTTTTGTTGTTTGCTGGTTGTTTTTTTTCCCAATGGGGTTTTTAGCACTACATAGTATCCAATATGGTCAAGAACAGCTCCCAGAATCTCTCAGTGCAGATGAGAAGGATTACCATCTCTGCAAATTAGACCCTTGAGTATCAATTCAGAAATCTAGAAAACAATCCAATGTTCCCCTTAACCATCTGGCTCTCCATTTCCTCTTTACACAAATTCTCCTCTTTCCATTCCTTGCTCTCAAGCCTATTTTATCAGGTCAAAGATTCCTAGCTAGATATACAACAAACACATCGTTGATCAAAATTCCCCATTAGATCCTATACTGAAACATAGGGATTCTAGGCTGCTCAGAGTAAGGTCTGGTTTTTTTGAACGTGGTCAGAGACAATGTATTTTCTCTTGGAAACAACGGATTTCTTTTTCTAGCTGGGACCTTCTGCAGAGCTATTGAACCTGAGTCAACCCTTTATTGTGGAAAATTTCAGAACCCAGGGCCAGTGTCTACCTGCAATCTTACTTAACCTTTGACCTGTGGGCTTAGTCAATAGATAATACCTGGGCCTATTCGGGGGCATTTATCAGAGAAACATTTAATGTTATTAGTCAAGTATTTTTAAAGTTTAATCCTGTTTATCTGCATACAAAGTCTGTTTGTTTTGGTTTTTTTTTCCCCTAAATATCGCTTTGGAGGGAGTAGGGAGTGAAGGAGAAAGTTCAGCTTTCTTTTTTAATCTGTGTGTTTGATAAGTGTTGGGGATTTTTTTCTCTCACAGTGTGCAAGCTTGTCTTTTTACCTCAGAGATCTTTCTGTTTTCATTGTCAATGCAGGACTACTGACCTTCCTTCCTATTAGCTTTCTGTGTCTCTCAAACACCACCACGGCTGCTATCAATGACACTCTTAGCCTCTAAGTAACTACCCATCCCTTGTTATAAAGTTAAGAGTAAACTTCATTATATTAAGTGATGACCTATTGACTTGTGGATGCTGAACTGTAGCTTGAGCCAAAAATGAAAGACTCATCTTGCCTAACTTTAGAAGGCTACATCTGAATTAGTAAAGTCTCAATCTCTTTGCAATTTACAGAGAGAAACTGGTATTTCTTGAAGGAAATGCATTGGTGTTGTTGTATATATTTACTTCAGGATGAAACGAAGCACTCCATAAAAATGTTTATTTTTCCCTACTAGCTCTAATGATAATTTAAATAACCAGATCAGAGTTGTGTATTTGGTCAGATGAATGTCACATTATTGTACTAAGAAACAAAATCTTGCTTTGGATACACCTTGATTGAATGGGTAACAGTTCAATTCCTCCCCTGCTCCTATCCATTAAGACAAAAAATAATGCCTTGCCACTGAATCTGCAGCTTTGCTCAAACCTGCACCTGAGCCTGTGTGCATCTGGGCCAATGAGCAAGTCTGCATTGTGATCTGCATCTGATAGGAAGCTAAATCCCCAGAGACCACCTCTTATGCAAACTACTGCTTTGGCTGGTGGCTTCCTATTGTTTCCAGTTATCATGAAATGAAAAGCATCCTATTGGTCATTAATTAACATGAATTATAGGGTCCTATCATTTCTATCTGCTTTATTATGGTCTGTGATTGACAATTATAATTATGATCTTCTACCATAATAAAAAGTTTTTAATCTGAGGTCTGCAGTCACTGTGTGGGTTGTTCTGTGTTGGTTTTTTTTTTAAGGTTTAGCATTCTCCAAAAGGAAAAATATTCAGCATGACTGCAATATTGTCATAGCTCTGGTATTGTTCAAGCAAGAGTCCTTATGGTTTTAAATGGGAAACATCTGCAAACAAGTTATGCCTCACAAATGGTTCTTGGTGTCAAAAGTTATCTTCCCTGTTGGTCTGGGTAAGGGCAAAATTTCTTGTTTTACACAACTTTGGGTACATTGTTGGGATGGTGATGCATACTTCACTTTTTTATTGTGCTTGTCAGATGGAGTCTCACTCTCACTGGTCAAGTGACACTTGGAGAAAGGTCAGAATATTTTTAATTTTTGTATGCTTCTGATATGAGGTTAGTGCCTAGTAGCTCCGTATTCGTCTATGAAAACTGGAAAAAAACACCACTTTCACATGGTTGAGGACATATTTTCATGCATATGAGTGCAAAACTTTTCTTCTTTTGCTCATCTTCTGGGTTTTTGTTAATGGGATCGCAGAAGGTGTATTGGCCAAAGGTCATTTCTCTTTATGCCACTTTCCTTTTCAGGTGCAGAACATATTTATTTCAGTGACCAGGGTAAAAGTGGCACACAAGAGAGCTGTGGAATTGGAGTTATAGGATTAGTGAAGCAACAACTGACATTAATAGTAAGCTACATGCGAATTCAGATAACATCTAGCTGTTTACACAAAAAGGACATGGATCCATTGGAGACGATCCAGAGGAGGGCCACAAAAATGATCAGAAGGCTGGAGTACCTCTCCTATGAGGACAGACTGAAGGAGATGGGTCTGTTCAGCCTGGAGAAAAGAAGGCTCCAGGGAGATCTTACAGCAGCTTTCCAGTACCTGATGGCGGCCTACAAGAAAACCAGAGGGGAACTGTTTATAAGGGCTTGTGGTGATAGGACAAGGAGCAATGGTCTTAAACTACAGCAGTGTAGATTCAGGTTAGACATTAGGAAGAAGTTTTTCACTATGAGGGTTGTGAGACACTGAAACGAGTTGCCCAGAGAGGTTGTGGACACCTCATCCCTGGAAGTGTTTAAGACCAGACTGGACGAGGCTTTGAGCAACCTGATCTTGTGGGAGGTGTCCCTGCCCACGGTTGAAACTAGATGATCTTTAAGGTCTCTTCTGACTCAAGCCATTCTATGATTCTATGTCTGCCTGTCACTCTTGCTCTGGTTAGCTATGCAGGAGTTTGTTGTGGCCATGCTTTCTTATCTGTTACTCTTCAAAGAAAAGAAAATAAATTTGATTCTTATGCTTATCTTAAGAAGCAGAAAAAAATCCTTCTATAACAGAAGTCTGTGGCAGCTTCATTTTAAGGACTAATGGGCAGGATAAAAAATTCAATAGAATTGTAGAATGAGTCATAGAATGGTTTGGGTTGGATGAGACCTTAAAGACCATTTAGTTCTAGACCCTCTGTCATGGCAGGGACACCTTCCACTAGATCAGGGTGCTCAAAACCTCATCTCATCTGTCTTTGAACGCTTCCAAGGGCAACCACAACCTCTCTGGGCAACCCATTTCAGTGTCTCACCACCCTCACAATGAAGAACTTCTTCCTTATATCTAATCTAAATCTACCTTCTTTCAGTTTGAAACCATTACTTCTTGTCCTATCATCACGTGCCCTTGCAAGAAGTCCCCCTCTGGTTTTCTTGTAGGCCCACTTTAAGTACTGGAAGGCTGTAATAACTTCTTCCCAGAGGCTTCTCTTCTCCTGGGTGAACAACCCCAACTCTCTCAGCCTGTCTTCATAAGGGAGGTACTCGAGTCCTCTCATTATCTCTGTGGCCCTGTTCTGGAATCACAGCTCTACTCCATTCTGTATAAAGGATCATTGCCAGACATGGAGGGGGTCATATCAAAGGAAAAGGTCTCCGAGGCTCAAGAAACTGGAGAAAATATTCTTAGATTAGTTCTTCTCACCCATTCTAAGGAATATCAGGACAATGCCTCTTCCAGAGACCCTGACTGCTGAGATTTGACATTTATTCCGATTTTTTTCAAGTCAGATGTGTTTCTGTTTTCTTCCATATTGTTCTCAGCCTTTAGAGAGAGAATTACCCTTCAGAGCTTTACTCCTTCAAAGGGGGGCCAAAGATGATCTGTAAGAGCTGTTAAACCTCTCCTATCTTTATCTCCACCTACTACTCTTCTTTTGTATTTTGACTTCAGTAGTCAGATTAAACTCTACTTTCTGTTCAATTTGTAGTTTCCCTTTCATTTTGAAAGAGAAAACTCATTCCTCCGAGTACTGTTTTCTCATTGTTTTTTTCAGTAAGTTTATACTGCAACCCAAATGGAAGTGAATACTATAAAGGAATTCTTACATATCAATTGAGAACAAACTAATAATCATAAATTGAAGGAATGACAATAATTACACAGTATCCTTTACAGAGCAACTTAGGCATGCCTGGCAAAAAATTTACAACTTGTAAATGTCAACGATGTCGTGAAGAGATCATATCACAAAGACATAAATGCTTTCCAATTCACTGGATGAAAAAATAAAGTGGCCTGCAGCAGTCATTCAAAGTGGCCTTTTTCAGATGGGACAATATAATTTTCTGTGAATGCTCATATTTAGGAACTGTTCTGGATTTAATATTTGAACTACTTGTCAAATAGAAGTGAATACAGTAATGATATAATAAGCCAAATTCTTACTTTTACCATGCTTGCCACATCTCTTCCTAGTTCTAGAGATCTAAAACTAAAATCACAAGGATAAAAGTATATCTAGTTACTTTTCAATACAACAATTATTAAAAACCCCAAAACAACTTAAAAATAATTTTAAATTAATCATTTTCTCATACATCAAGGTTTATGAACAAAGCCCATTGCTAGATCTAACAAAATAAGTAAGCATATTTGTATTGTACCCATTGATGTAAACAAAAAACTGAATCAGCTGAAAGGAATTAAGGCTGCCTGCAAAACCAAAACTTTATTTTGAATTGTCTTGTGTATAATAACATTGAATGATGAATTTAGTGGATTTCTGAGCGTACTCCATATTTTAAAAACTACCCAGCATTAACTCAAAGACAAAATCAGTTTATAATATCAGAAATAGTCCAGTATGGAAATATTATGTTCTATGGATCTTCTGCTAATGGGTATGGAGAAAAAGCAATCAAATTCAGCTCAGATATGCACAATAAAAGGACAAAGGAAAATTAATAAAATTTGAGAAAATCAAATAAAATTCTGATTGGATATTAGGAAAATAGATAATCTTGACAGTGATCAAAGACTGGCACAAGGGTCCAGACAGGTAGTGAAGTGCAAGTCCCCATCTCTGGAGACAGCCAGAATTTGGCAAGGTCTTAAGCAACTATCACCATAGTTACCTCTGTTTTGAGAAAGAGTGACTTCTGTTCATTTCCAGGACTCTCAAGCAGTATCTGTGGAGAAGTGCCTCATTGAAAAATGATTTCCTAGCAACAAGACTGAGCAAGAATATATTGGGAGAAAGAGCAGAATACAATTCTTCTTCATATATCAGCACCTTCTGGCCCAGTGGCCATGGTCATTGGACGTAGCTCTTTGCTATGTAGAACATACACAGAAGATGACCTCAAATGTAAATTTATGATGTCACTCTTGGAATTGATACTTTTTATGTTCCTTCCCCTATTCTGTAGGGGATTTGCTCCAGAATCTACTTCTTAAGGCTAAGAATTGTTGCATATTCAACCAAATGGGACTTATTCCAAAATTGTCATTTACAATGAATGCTCCTCTTTTTGAGTTTGTTTTTTGTTATTGTTACTCTGGTATTTCGTATGGAACATTTATGGCTTGACTAAGCCAGCCAGCTTTCTCCAAAATCAATGGGATGTCTGTTTGCCTGATCATTCCAGCAGCCTTTCTGTTCACCTATTTGGCCTAAACACTCTTTTCCAGTCCAGGGCACTGCAGTATCCCCTATGGTGCTTGCAAAGGCCTTGTATAATGGCCTTAATATTTGCCTAGATCTGCTGGAATATTTTATCTACTATGCCTTTTTGCAGGAATATCATATTGTAGCCATGCTGTAACTGGCAAAGCCCCTGGTTCTTATCTCCTTTTGTATTTCAAACTGATTTTATAGCAGGAAGATGGATTTATTCCCTTGTGTTTTTTTTCTACTGCAGAATCTCACTCAAATTGTAGTCTAAGTCCTCAAGGTCATCCTTTGGTTTCTCTCTGTTTATCTTAGCTGTTGATAATGCCTCTGAGATTTGTTTCAGTGACAAATTTCATTAGCATAGTCCTATTTTTTGTGCCAAAGTTCATTAATGAAAATAATCATTATGTCGCAAGACCATCTCTCCACCAGTACTCTTTGTTCAGTACCCCCTCTTTGCAACATCATTGTTGCAAAACCTTCTTTACATGTTTTTGTGGCTTCTTTTATTCGCTCCATCCATGCTCATTAGGAATTTTTCATGTGGCATTTATCAAAGTCTTTGGCACAGCCTAGGTAGGTTCAGTATATTGTGCATCTTTTGTCCCCCAGACCAGTTAGTTATTTTGTCAAAGGTATACATTATAAAATGACAGCATGCTAAACCTAAAAAATGTATCAGGAATGGATACGTACTGCATAAAGTAGACTACTGTAAGTACAATACAAATGTCTCTTTTTTTTGTGACACTAAATTATTGTGTTGTGTGCTCTTTTAAAATGGTTTGGTGCCCAGTGCTATTTTCATTGGCTTGTTACACCTCCAACAAAGGTAGAAATCTTTATTTTTGCACTTGTTAAGAGAAAACTAACCTGATTTCACTGAGTACAGCCGTCAGAACACTCAGACAGCAGGGGAAGTACTTCTCACTACCAATAAGCTCTAAGATAAAAGCTCTAAAGCAAACCTTTAATTACATTTGTCATTTCTGAATCTCCAGTCCAAAAGTGTTAAAGTAGAATTTTAAGCAAAGGAATTATTTTTGATGTTGCAGCATGAACACAATGCAGTTACCGTGCTGAGACTTTCCCCTTTTCAGAAAAGCAAGTGGGAGAAAATTTAGACCTAAAAAGCATTCCTGGAGTAAGTAAATGAACTAGAAATATGCTGATATTGGAAGTTACCTTATTACCCAGAAGTCTAAATTAACTTTGTATTTTATCAGAGAAAAACAAAGGCATGTTATTTTTGTTAAGTTGAAACATTTGGTCTATAAATTACAATTAGGTTAGTAAGCTACCTGAAAATTAAGTTGTAGTAATAAAAGCACAGTGCTAAGTGAGTATACAGTTATACTCAGTATAAATGAACACTTTGTTCATGCAAGCATCAGATGCTCTGTGTTAAACAAGCCTGAGCAAGAAAATGTGCAGAGAATATAAACATGTCTCCCAGTGTGCTGTGCTGGATCTATGACTGCCTCTAATAGTTTTAAACTGGCCCTACCTAATTTGATAGTGTCATGTGGTCCCATATCTATTGTGGAAGTGGGAGGTGTCAGCAGACAAAGCACGTTCAATGACAAGAGAGATAATGTCAATGATATTGGCAGCAAAGGAGAACACTGTCAGACTCTGAAAAACGTGCTCATTTGAGTGGATAATGGACACCCAGATGATGATGAAGGTACTCCTGAAAGCAGAACTGCCTGAAAGCAGGTAATCTTGTGTGTCTTGAAAACCTGTCAGGTGCAAAGGCATGATGGATGGGAGGGCACGTCAAAACAATAAGACAGTAACAGAGCTGAAAAGTTATAAATGTTCTGGTGATTTGATGACGATGATGTTGGAGGTGATTTGAAATGCAGAATATGAGTGTTTAATGTCCAAATCATCTTAAGCACTGTACCATTTCAGTGTATGAACTTCAACAGAGAGCCTGATGGCTTGTTTCCACATAGGTTCTGAAGATGACACAAACAGATGCATAGCGTCCTAGAGACAAGCCCATGGTTGGTGCAGGAGAGAGGAATTTGTCTTCATCGCATTGTAGGCACTGGGCATAAGCTCTGATTTGCCTTCTTTATCATGGAAAGTTTGTATTGATCCTGTTTCTGTGGCAGCTTTTGCTGCAAATCAACAGCAATTGTTTAGAGAAGGGCTGAGCCTCTTTTTTTTTTTTTTTTTTTTTTTTTTTTTTTTTTTTTTTTTTTTTTTTTTTTTTTTGCTTTGAGCTTTGTTTTGCAGTTTCTCTATGCTGGACAAAAGTTTACGTTTTGTTTTTCCTTTCCAAATTGTTAGGCTGCTGAGCTGAATAAAATGAATGAGTTTTGCTTTTAAACATTTTGGGGAATTTATATTCTTTTTGCAAAGGCACAGTTTTAATCATATAAATAATTCACAACTGTCTGTCCAGACCAACCAGTAGAATTTTAAGCTTTCTTTATACACCATTTTAAGCCCACCCAGTAGGGTACTCTGTTTGTTCTGAACTGCTGCTGCATATCACTGTTCCTGGTCAGCATGATACTATTGTAAAGACAGTATGTACAATTGTTGGATGTGTGATAGCTTGGCTATGAGAAGGTTGGCACACAGCAGGAAAGAGCAAATTCCCTTCGCTGGTGTGATCAGACTGTAGTCAGAAATGTATAATCATGAGAGAGCCCTGCAATGACAAAAGAAGCTTACAAATGTCTACCAGGCTTCACTGGGTCCTGTTGCAATCAATTGTTCCATATATTGAATGGAAGATAGTGCAAAAGCAGCTCCTACATACCCAAAATGTCTGTCAGCTTTATCTCCCCCTGCCTTAAGATACTCTCCACACACAACCTCAAAGACATTGAACTGAAGACTCTTGTTTTTGAAGTTTGTGAAATCCTGATCCAGTCCAAAGTTTGGTTCTACAAAATCCTGATTTAACAGCTGCTAACAGCTGCTGACATCTGAACATGTCAGCATTTGATGAGATAAAAGCACAAACGAAATGAAGGTTTCAAAACAAAAAAGGATTTTTCAATAACTTCATAGATCTGGTGGTAGTATATAAAGAGATAAAAATAGTGGGCTATATGGAGATAGCTCTAGAACTTGGCACTCGTAGAAGTACTGAGCTTTGAAAATAGGTTTTGTAGTTGATTTGTTTGTTTAGTTTTTATTGTAATGGGCCAGATGTTATGAGGAAGCATCTATCAGGTTCCAGATCTGATGGTACAAGCACCAGAGCTATATTGATTCGTGTCCAGACACATGCCCTTACTGTCAGGGAAACCCAAAAATTCTAATTCTGGCACCTCTGCCATCATACATGGACTACATGTGATATATAATATCAGAGTATATATATATAGCACTGGAGGCCTGCTGAGATTTCCTTCCTTCATCTCTTCCATTACTCTTCCCTTAAGCATCCCCCAGCCTATTTCCCTCTTACATTATCTATTACCAGTAGCTTTTTGTTAGGTTGTGAAGTTAATGCTTCAATGTACGTGTTCCCTGTACAAACTCAAAGAATTGATAAATTCAGTCTCCGAGCATACAATTCGAATAGGAAAGGAATGAAGAGAGATGGCAGTTTCTCTGAGAAAATGATTTTACAACAACACAACCTATCCCAACAGAGTGAAAGGACAAGAAGTGTAGTAAGTGGCCAGCTTGGTTAACTCATAAGGCAACTTCAAAAGCAGGAAAAAACTGTGAGTTTCCAGTGACAAAACTACAAAGTACAGGCTGTAAAGTAACTTGCAAGAGAAATTAAAAGTAAGAAATATCATTCTATGCTTGTGGTAGGAAGGGAAAGAATTTTTTATCTCCTTCTCAGCTGAGTAAAAGCTATCAACAAATAATGCCAAGGACAGCTTAATGTTCAGTGTTTGGAGTTTGTGCTCGTCTTCACTAAAAATGCCAACAGTAGGAGGTAGCGAGCACAAACGATACCCAGTGAAAAAGTATGGATTTCTGACTTAGAATAGAGAAAAGGTGAAATATGTTCTTAAATTGATGGTTTAAGTCAGTTTGGCACTATGAATTTAATCCTCAGGTATTTGAAAAAAAAAATATTTTATGTAGCCTGTGGACCATTAAGGTTTATCTTTTAGAATTTTATAGAAGATGAGTGTGAAGATAGAAGAAATGTAGAAAAGATTGACACTATGTCATTTGTCTTAAAGTGGCTGAGAATGGAATTATGGACCAGACAGCTTAAACTCAATGCCCAGGGAGAAAACAAACGAAACCAAAACCACAACCATATAATATGATTATTTGTAAGTATCTGGAAGATAACAAGACGATAAGCTGCAGATAGTAGAGCTTTGTCAAGGACAAGTTGTGTCAAATCTATCTACCTTGCTTCTGTAAATAAAGTAAAAGGCACCGTAAGTGGACTAAGAACAGTAGATGCCATATAACCTGATTTTAGGGCTTATTCTGGTATAAATCAAAGATGTTGAACTTATTTCCTCCGGGAGAAAATGCCCCTCGATATATCTAGTCCACTTAAGCAGTTTCAGTAAAGTATCATTATAACTTCGAGAATACAAACACAGAAGCAACAAATCTTTGGTAGCTTGGAATCGGCAGAAGTAATCAGACAGGACGAATACAGTATTATTGAGGAAATGTGTTGCACCCAGAATTTAGCATATCATTCTAATAACAGCTATACAAAAGGACAGTTTGCAAAAAATTGAGTGAGAAACTTGGGCTTCTCAGCGAGCACATTTCTAGCACAAGGTTATCAGAAACAGGTAATCCTCATTACCACATCCCCTGAAGTTTTTTTCTCAAGGTGAACATCTAAAAATAGGAACACCAAAAATCACTAGTCATTTCCAATTTGATGGTTATTAATTTTTAAAATGACATAAAACTTTAGGAAGTTTAATAGAAGCTATTTCTGAAAAAGACTTTTTTTTTTTTTAATTGAATAACAAAAGATATCTGAAAGATCTGTACTGTGTCAGTACATATGAATCAGAACTTCTTATAGATCCCTATGCTTCTGGAATTAACAGATTTGGAATTTGAATCTAAACTTGAGGATCTATATATGACATTGCTAAACGATCAATGGCAACATTTGGTATATGCAACCCACCTTGTATATTCCCTAATAAGTAGTCTGTAAATACTGGCTCCCATGGATCCCATTCTTCTGAATGCTGCAATACAGCTGTTCAAGTGACAGATTTTGAAGCTCTTTCTTCAACTGTTTAGCAAGATCTAACTTCTTTACCCAATCTATTTTTTTTTATTTTTTTTTTAATGAATAAAAGCATATGGGCTATTTTGCACCATAGATCCCTTTCTCTTATCCACTAAGAAATCTCAAGCCAGTTATTTCTTAACTTCTACCACATCATGAACTAATACTTAAAATATCAATGGCACAGAGTATCCTACAAAAATTTCTCTCTAAGTGTTTTTATTAAAGTTTAATGATGACTTTTTCCTGTGCAATCTTCTCTAGGTGAACCTGTTTTGTCAGGGGTGGGGGTGGACTAGAAGATCTTCAGAGGTCCCTTCCAACTGTACCATTCTGTGTGATTCTGTGTGTGATTCTGGGGGAAAAAGATTTCTAATTTGTATTTTAATAAATATTCTGGAACCATGATTCTTATTAGAGATAATGCAGGAAATTTTAACTATAAAGGGAAGTGAAAGTACTGAGTTTCAATATACAGTTTCAGGAGAAGGAGGAGGTGAAGGAGTGGAGAGCCCATGGTGGAGCAGAGGCAAATTGTGAGGAGGAAGGAAGAGCAGAGAGAAACAGTGATGTACTGACTGTAAGCCTCCACACCCCATCCCCTCTGCACTGCTTGGAGGAGTAGAGAGGTCTGGAATGAAGGAGTGAAGTTGAGCCTGGGAAAGAGGATATTTTACTTTTTGTATTTTGATTCTTTCTTCCTAAAAGAGTTTCAAGTAGTAACAAATTCAATTAATTTTCCCCAAGTTTAGTCTTGTTCTTTCCATGACAGTAAGTGATCTCTCTGTCTTCACCAACCCACAAGTCTTCTGAGTTCTATTTTTCATATTTTCTCTCACCTGTCCTACTGAGGCAAGGAGTGAACAAGTGGCTGGGTGGGAGTTTTGCTGTCAGCCGGGGTCAACCCACTTACAATCATCAAGGTCATGAGGAATTATAACAGCAGCTGAGAAAAAACAGCAGCAAATGTTCAAACCTGTGTTGAGCAGGAAGGCCAGGACACCCAGCCCTTGCTTCTCTCTTGGATTCATATTATCAAAAGCTGAGAACGGTTGTCTCTAGGGAGAGTATGAGTAACTTTAAGGAAGGATGGTGGTGCTGCTGAATTAACCTCCACTGCTTCACCTGTGTTCAAGGAGAATGTAGTACTGACAGGTGTCCTAGAACTATACTCCTATGTATAATTGCATTGGGTATGCTTATGTATCACAGCAGAGTAAGCACCAGTGTTTTTTGTTAGTGCTTCAGAAAAACTGAGCTTTTAAGACTCTTTTGCTACTTTTGAGAAAATCTTCTAGTATTATCCACCTTTGTGCTATTAACATCTGTATGACACTGTTCTCTGGAGCAACAGTAAGTTGGTAAAATGGAAGGCAGTTAATATGACTGAATTGTGTTTACTTGTTTAATTCTTTTTTTTTTTTTTTCTGATTCCTTTGTCTCTATTTGAGGGTTGAGGAGCATAACAATATCTTACTTCAGTATTGTCATGGTGATGGATACATATTTGGAAAAGATTTCTTGGAATATAGAGAGTGGTAGAAAACATTTCTTCTATCCAGACTCAAGAAAAAGTATTAGGGTATGGACTCTTTGAACCAGACCCTGTGCCTCCACAGCAGACATTTCTGCACCTTCCTGGGAGGTGGAAGGTCAACAGATCTGGAAACTAGACTCTTCTATATCATTTTTTTTTTTCTCAAAAAAAATAGACAGACCAGAAGTCAATAAGTTTCTACTCGTCTGCAATTTTTCTAAAGAATTTCCATGGTCTCCTTAGAAAAAAAAGGTGTTACTTTTTCAGAATGACAAGCCACTGTCTGCTTATTTATTTTTATATTATTTTTAAGGATCAGTATTATCTGCATGCCACATGGTCCAACCATTGCTTCCCCCAAGAGCACAGATAATGAACTTACTTTGTGTGTCGCTTTTCAGAAAGTGGTCAGATGCTACCACTTTCTCTGAATGATGTTGTGGTTAAAAACATTTTTCTGAAATGTACCTGTAAGATTTGGAAGGTAGAGTTCTGAGTAGTTTTGTGCCAGAGATCTGACATCACAGGAGAGAACCAAAAGTTACACTATTCCTCTGTCCAGATGTAGAGCTGAAAGACTCTCTGTTGGCCTCTGTGATATGAACAGCTGCTTACTCAGCCTAAAGTGCAGAGGCAGGGTTGGACTTAGAGAATGGTATGTATCAGACGAATGTCAACATCCATATCTGAGCTCATTGTTTTGCATATCTTTATAGTAAACATGGAGAAAGACAGAAGCTTAGGACAAGATTAATCTCATCCTAAAACATACCTATCTCTTCAAAATCATGGAAAGTGCTTGTAACTCTCCCTCGATTATTAAGCTAAAATGTAAATGCCAATAATGTACTTTTCTAAGTTTTAATGTGACAATCTGAGCTTTGGACCTCCTCAGCTGAAATGAAAGTATATACTCTTTCCCTCATTTAGCCTCTTCTCCCTAGTTTCTCACAGTGATTAGGACCATCAAAATTAGTGTGGTCCCATATTTTAAGAACTGGTTCTACTTTCTGGCAGTTCAGTAATATGCTGTAGTAGTCTTTGACAGGGAATCTATGCAATGTGTACATGATAGGGCCCACATCTCTTGAATCTAGTACCTTATCTGCAAGCTTACTTCTTCCTGTCACATAAATAAGGATTGCAAACTATTATATTTATACAAAAAGAAAATCTTACCTGTTTACTAAACTGCCTACGGCTGTTAAAATCCTTTGCGATTCAATTCTCTCTGTGGAATTATTCTCTTTTTAGAATTTTTTTTTTTTAAAAGAAGGAAGAAAAACTCCCAAGAGATAATCTACAGCTCTATAACTAAATCTACAGCAAAAAACTCAAAATTAACTAAACAATTAGCTGCTGGAAAAAACTCTACTGGAAAAAAATCCATTTACCAGTTGAGCATTCCTTTTTTATTTCAGACAACATGCTGGGAAATGATGCATGAGTCCATCATGGCTGAAGGCAGAAGTTTCCCTAAATGGCCATTGGCAGTACTCTTTTCCAAGCTTTCACACAAATTCCTAAAAACCTTGGGTATATTGATAATTAGAAGATTTCCAGGTGCCTGAACTATCTACATTTCTCACTACCTTTAGCCAGCATAAATCTGTTCGGTGAACAAATATATCTTTCCTATCTGCAGAGTGCATCATTTTGAAAGTGGCCAAGGCTTTCTGCAGATACAGCTGGAAAATTATTTTGAAAAATGCCTAGACATTATATCAGCACAACAAACATCCTTCAGGTTTTTCGCAGTGCTCAGACACAAAAACAACTGTTGGTCAGAAAAAGCATTCTTGTAGGTGACCAGGCATCTAGGTAAATATTCCTATAATATATCCTGCTTTTCTTTATATTGTTACCTACAATAAAGTCATAACAAGAGCTACACAACTTTATGTAGTTTTAATTTGATGTTCTAAGACTGTTCTTGGCACAGAACTTTTCCAGAAATTTTAGATTTTCTGTTTACTTCTGTCATGACACAATTCATAGAATCATAGAATCATAGA
>VWZK01008337.1:0-34990 GCA_013396935.1 Baryphthengus martii
TTTTTTCAGAGTATAAGTATCAAGGAATATTGTTAATTCTGCAGTATGTTGTTGCTGGATTCAATATATGCCACAAGGATTTCAAACCAATATGAATGATACTACTCTAGAGATAACGGAGACTTTGTACTGAAGTACATTAATGTCTCCAGCATGATGAAAGCTTTTGTATACAATTTTCCTAGGTGATTACAAAAAAAAAAATAAAGTAGAAAGGGATGTGTGATTCTAAGTCAAAGTACTATAAAATTGCAATGTGTTTATTTTTTGTTCTTTTATTTTGCTATTACTCCCTTGTCTTTATATTCTTAATGCTCATTCCATTTTTTTTTTATTCCCAAGGTTTATGTGTATGCGCCCAGTTACTTGTATCTATATGTTTAAGCATATAGTTATCTTTCTACATTCTTAAATAATTTTATTTACCAGAACCAAATGATCTCAATGCAGAACATCAGCCATTTGTGTAAACAGCTGGGGACTGTCAGCCTATGTGTAGAGTCCTCCGTAGAGTGTGGCCTTCTTTATGTGAAGGCGAGGCTGTCAAGTGCCAAGATGAAAGGATGGCCAAATGAGCTACAAAATGTTTCCAGTAATATCATTAAGGAGCAAGCAGCTAAACATTTCCACATGATTATCACAAAATATTTCACCAATCAACACTTGCAAGCTTAAGTGCCAAACTGTAATTAGAGGCTAAAGGCCGTGAGCCAGGTGCCATGTGGTAGCTGCCATGAGTTCTGTCCCCAGCTGTAGCTATCAGCCTGATGCCTGAGAGAGCCCTTGCCCTGCCTCTCTGCTCACTCAAACAGCTGGGGATGCTCAGGACAGAAAAGAAAAAGCTTGTTGAGTGCTTAAAATCTTACAAAATTTATCTGGTGCAGTGTGGGTCTGGATTGCCCATAATGTTTGGTAATTTTATATTCTGTTACAGAAGAAATGATATACCCAGTAAAAGGCAAACAAATGCCATGGAAGCATTCTGTTTTGATGTTGCTGGGCTGCTTTCTAGTTGTCTTCTAGAGCTTAGGAGGACCAGGATTTGAAACGTGAACTAAAGTCGCAAAATGAACACTGCAGAGTTCTGTGGTATCAATATGAGCACGCTTCCAGACGCTGCTGCTGCTGCCCAAACCCTACTCTTTTTTTCCAGCTCGGGACTCTAAAACCAAGGAATGTCCCCAGGTTATGTAAGTATTTATTTCCTGGATGTGATTCCTGGAGGTGGTTCTAGTAGCAGAGGACCTGTAGGCAACTGTGACGCTGTTGGTAGGATGAAAGGAGCAATTTTCTTTGAGTGTGAAAGAGCTCCTTCCTCTTTTTTGCTGTCTCTGTCACTTAACACATCGTCATCCCATCTACACTGCACATGGCACTTGCCCTGCCTAGTAGGTCAGTGGTCATAAGATAATGCACACTAATGAGTTTCTGCAGTGAATGCTATGACTTGAGTGACCCATTTAAATACTACAAGCAGCTACTTGAATAATGAATGACAAAGAAAATGAAGGCAATTTGTTCTTAGCACTTTGGCCTTGAATGTCTGAAGTTGCTTGCTGTTAATTTTGTCATTTAGCACAGGTATAGCACAGCCAGCAGAAATCAGCAGACAGTAAAAATGAGAAAATTTTTTTCGATGTGCAATGTATCACTTACTTTGAAAGCCGTCTGTTCTCTATTGGTTTTGCAGTATTTTTTTTTTCCTGACAGTTACGTAGCTAAATAGTCTGTTTTGACTATTTAAGTATAGAGACTTGTGGGAGGAGCACTTCAAAATGAACTTGTCAGGGTTATTTCTGTTCTGTTCCCCTTCAGGAACAGCTGTGAAATTTTTAGATGCGATATTGAAAATAACGTAAGTAACAGAAATGAGTTATGAGCAGAAATGTGTGATTTTAAAAGTTACCGTAAAAGTAATGTTTAGGTTGATTCAAAGCTATTTTAAAATTCTAGTCAGATTTTCCAAATGCTTTTTTAACAAATAAACTGACATATCAGAAATTTTTAAATAAACCACCCTGATTTTTTTCGGAACAGATCTCAAAAATAATTTCAAGCTAGTGAGATAAATTTGGAGGCAAAATGGAAGAAGAAATAGTAAATGTTTATTGGTCAAAAAAGAGTCGATATGTCTTCTAAATGTTAAAGAATTTTCCTGGAAGCTAGAGGGTTGTGTTTCAGTTTGTACTTTCTTTGCTGTTATACATTTAGTGAAAAATGAGAAAGTTCTGGCAGAAGAGAATGAGAAAGCCTTCACACATAATCTCTTATAGTCCAACAATGCAGGTATTCAGTGATGTACCTATTAAAAGTGTTCTTAGTTAAATATTTTGCTTATCCATATTGTTTTGATTTGATAACTTTAATGACAAAATTGTTTCAAGTCAATTTGAAAAATAATTTTTTTTTGAGTGCCAACAAAGGGCCATCCATATTCATATCCATATTCTTAACAAGTAAAGAATTTGTTATACTCTCACTAAGAAAGAAGCAGAGCTAACTGCTAGAAGAAACAGACTTTTTACATCCAAATGTCTGCCGTCTAAATATCTTGCTGTTTAGTTGAACTCATGAAAAGTTGATTCCTTTGGTTTGCTACAGGTTCTCAAGCACAGAAGCTATAGCCAAGGGACAGTTGTTTTCAGAAGCAGACCAGAATGGTTTCGCTCCTTCCTTGCACTGCTTTTCAGTTTAGAGTTGAGGGGTAGTATTTGGGCTATTTTAATATTGAGCTTTCTCATGCTGTTTTGAGTTTTTTCTGCATAACATTTCAAACTGATTAATGGACTTTTATCCATAAGAATCATATGGATTTGAAGGAATTTTATTTATGGAATTTTAGACAAAAATATTTCCAATGAGCCTGTCTTTTATTGAATGATCTGTCTTTAGGAAGGAGTAGTTACTTGGTTGTCATTTCTTCAGGAAGAAATATTGGTTCTATTAGCTGGAGTGGGTGGGGGTGGTAAGGGGTGTTATATTTATTTTTCTATCTATTTATGTTTCTCATCAAAGTTTGATTGATTTCCAGACCTTCGTGCTGTGTATTCGGTCTGCCTTCTCAATGTTTGTGGTATTTCGGATCATTTTCATTCTCTGCATCCCACTCCCGTGCCAACACTGAAAGAAGAGTTTCTGTACGGATTGGTATCTGTCTTCTGTTTAGATAAAAAGCTCCTAGTGTTTGTTATTATCCATAAATGTAATGTTTCTTACCCATATCGCGAATGTAGGATGGTATTTAGACCATCTCTGCTTCTGACTTATCAGTACATTAATTAACTCCACATTTTAGTCTTATCTCTTTTTTTCACACATTAGTGTTAAAGACTTAATGTGAAGTGTTTCCATAATATAACTATTTAAGTTTCCTTGATTATCACCTAATATATGTATTACCATCATTACATAGCATTAATAATAATAGTATTTATTTATGGGCAGGGAATTTTTGTTATTACTGCAATACCCTTTAGGATGATCTTTGTGCTGTGGCTTGTAGTGGAAAGAAGTAATAATAGTGCTGGAAAGGGACAAAACGCTTGGTTCTTGGAGGTGTGCCAAAAAAAATAAATGCATGGTTACCTTTTTCCGCCAGGTAATCTTGCTGGTGCTAACTGGGACACAGAAGAAATTGTTTCCATCAAGTTCCTTTCAGCTGAGATGTTTACCGGCTGAGAAACAATCTCAAATGCATATTTATCCCAAGAACTAATAACCTGAAGTTTTGCTCTTCTGCTTATTTTTAGTGTACTTTACATGTGAGAGACACAGAAGACAGAAGTGAACTTGCCTTACACAGCCTCTGCCATTCATATACAGACTTACACGCTTGTCTGCAAACTGGGCTTATTGTGCATCTGCTTAAGCTGCTTCTGATGGGGAGATAATACCTGCATCCTTGGAAGTCGTTTAGCTTAACACTGAAAGTTTTATTGCCAAGTGACTTTGTCATCAATTTCTTCTTTTTTTTCCATCTAACAAAGATCTTCTGGGAGAAACATGAAGAAATCAGGTATAGGACATGGTCCTTGGACAAGACAAAGAAATGCTCTTAACAGTTTACTTGCTTTCTTCAAAATATTCTTATCCTCTCTTCTAGATTGAAACAAATGACACTAATTTCCTTCATCTTCCTTGTCTCTTATGGATGAAGAACTTATTCTATTTGCTTTAATATCTTTCATGATGTGTAATTCAGGTTGACTTTTGGCAGTTCTCACAGTTCTGAGTCTCAGGTGATACACATTTAGGAATTAAAATCTCTCATATGTAAGTTACAGTATTTATTCATCTTTATAGTCACATGACAGAGATCCTTGATCTATATATACAATTAACCTTCAGGATTTATCACAGGTTCACCAAACTGTCTCAGGAGAATATTTTTAACATCCTTTCCTACTGGTCCTCCGACATCTAATCTTCCATTGAAACCTCATTCACTTGAGCCCTCTTCAGCTAACTGTTAACACTATGGTGATTCAGAAGTGTCTCCAGATCACTTCACTTTTCCATTCTTCCATTTCTTATTTTAAGTAACCCACATCATGCCTCAGCATCCCAGATACCTGTACATTGTCAATCCTTCAGGAAAAAAATGGTTTTGTCTAATTGAGTGTCTGTGACTAAAGCCAAATCTTTCTTATCATAACCAATCCCTGTTGTTTGTTTCTAATTTTTCTTGCTATCCATTTACATTTCTCTCTTGTGAATGGGATGAATTCCAGAAAGAGAACTTAAACCTTCTCTCTTTGATCATTCTAGCCTAGTGTAGACAACCTTTACCCATTCCAGTGTAAGTTCTCATCCCGATGCCAAGAACATTCAGTAGAATCCTCGCTGCTATTTTGAAGATCGTCGTAGTTCCAGTTCTGCTTCTCTGTTCTTGTTTTCTCTACATCAGCTCCTGTGAGGTGATTTTAATTTTCTTTTCCCAAATAAGGGCCTCCTCCTGGTATAAGCTCTAGTTTTCTCCATACCAGGTACCAAGGGCTCCATGGCTGTCCATTCCCTTTGTTGTTGGACTAAGTGTGCTGTCTTCTCACCAACTTATCTTGTGCTCCCAGCAATCCTTTTTCTTCTTCTCTGAAGCAAAACTGCTCTCCAGCTCTGAGTTCTCTCTTTTCCCTGCATGGGCACATGATACTAGGTTCACTTTCTTTTTTTTGCTCTGTAGTTACAGTTTGCTCTGTAGTTCTGTTATGCAGCACATGTGCTGATGATCTCTATGTCCAAAAGTCAAGACATCTGTAACTCAGGCATATTGCCAAGAGTTGCATCTTCCCTCTCTTAAACATCCTCAGATCCTGAAGTAAAGTCTACCACCACCTTTGGTTATGTGTCTTGTTTATTTGCTTTCTTTTTAATGAGTTCCAGCTGATAACTCTTCAGCCAATACCAGCATCCAGCTTGTGTAGTGCTGGCAGGGGAAGGGGAGAAAATGGCATCACTGGAGGTTTTAGTAAAGTAAGAGTTATTCAGCAGACTTGAGCTTTTCTGACAGGCTTTTTTTTTCTTTTTTTTTCCCTTGATGAAGACTCTGTGAAGCACTTGAATTCCCAATATGTTCTGGATTCCCGAAGCAATGTAAATCATTAAGGCACAAATGCATAAAGCTTTAGCTTTAATTTTCATTATATGTATGCTAATTTATATCTCTTTTTGGGACAGGGTTAAAAAGAACCCTGGATTTTTTTAATTTATTTTGTAATGCTTCATTTTCTTTCTTTTTTTCCTGCTGCATAAAAACTAGTATCAGGTTAAGATCTGTGCAGCAATAAACCTTTGCCACTGGCAGGAATCTAGCAGTCACAAACAATTAGTTCTTTTTGTGAATGGTCCAAGGTTAATTTTAGCCTCCTAAACTGTCTCCTGCCAGATCTGATAAGTTTTCTCCTTTAGCTCCAGATGTCTGGTCCCTGATGGGATTTGGCTACAAGGAGGTTGGCATTATCAGCCCATTAACTATCACTAGCAGGAGAACTGTGATGCTGATAAATATTGATCACCTGTTCCACGGGGTTATCAGATGATGCTGAGTGAACCTGACACTTGGTTGTTTCTGTGGGCAGCTTTTATTTTTCACTGGCCGATGGCACTTCTCTCCCTTGCTCTGCCCGTGGAGGAGGGAGCAGTGCAGCAGGGCATCTCTGCTTTTGCCATCAACAGGTTATGTTTGACTAAAGGGGGGGACCGGAGCGAATGTTTTGCCCTGTCTGGGTCAAAGTTTGAATACGACCCATGTGTTGTCTGTCTCCCCTATCAGATAGCTTTGTAAAATGTTTTTACTGAGGAAGCAGAAAGAGTCCCAGCAGGTTAGAAAGGACTGGAAATGGACTTTTAGGCACTTGAGGGATCTGTGTGGTACTCTCTACACTGTGGGTGACTTGAACTACAGTGGTAACTTAGTCATGTCTGTGGGGGATAGGTATAAAATATGTGGAAGGTCTACTATTGAGACCCAGCCTGATGGGACACCAGTGTGCAGCCCAGATTCCTGCAGAAACTTGAAATCAGAGAGTCCACTTGGTTGTTTCACTTCTCAGAGCAGACAACTATGAAAAAATCTATATAATATCAGTGTTTTCTTCCTAGTCAAAGTAATATTACTCAGGGCTCTGGAGGCTAAACAATACTTCTTTGGGTTTTTCTCTAAAACAAATGGTCTGGAAAAAACAAATATTACATTTCATTTCAAGGCATAGCAACGCAAGTTCTGGGACCGAAACGAGGACCAACAGGTTATTTATTAATACATAAAATATCCAGTCAGTTAATCAAGTTAAAATTTGATAAATCCTTTATTTGGGATATTATTTACCCATTTATTTTATTATTTTGGCAGTCGTAATTCATTCAAGAAACATTTGGGGGGAAAAAAACAGAACAACAAAACAGGATCATCATATTAAGACAAACAGATATTGAACAGACTTTTCCTAGGATGAAATAGTACCTTAGAATAAAAATGATGCTAGAAGTGTGTGTTTTGATATTACCTTATGGAAAAGAATAATAATAATTTTTTAAAATGAGATATTTTAAAACATTTCCACTGTTTTGTTTGTGTAGGTTCTTTTATCTTGCTCCAGTGCATAGAAGAACAGGAGTAGATTTTCTGTTTAAGATAACTGTTTCCCATTTTAATTCTAAATGCCCAATGGAGTTTTAAAATCTTAGTAAAATGTCTTGTCATTTAATCTCATAGTTTTAGGGAGCATTAGAATAAAGTTATATTTTTCTTTTTTCCTTATGTTTCTTCATACAGTCATTTAAAAATCATTGACTTAGTGTATAATTTCTAATCACAGAAAAACATAGTATCAATCAGTATTTCCTCAACATTTTTTCCAGCTTGATCAATGAAATGGGTGTAGACTCTACCAAAGGAACATACAGACATGAATGGTGGAGGAAAAGGTGTTTGCAGTGTCTGAAATAGAAGTGATTTAAGTGTTGAATTCTTATTTTGGGGAAAAAAAAAATAATCAAAAATTCTGAAAAAAAAAATATTTTCCACTTTAGAAAGAAAAGTTAAAGTTTCAGGCCTTTCAGAGGAGGAAGATTTGGAAAGTATGTGAACTCCAGCTGTAGCAAACTTTCCATGACCTGTAGGCTAGGCTTCCCCGATGTCATGAGGAAAACCTGGCCTCTCCAAAGTGCAGAGTATTGAAAAACAAAGCCTTCCCATAAAACTTATATGTCTGCTCCACTCTAAGTTCATCACAACCAACCAACAGGCTTCTACAGGTACATCTGTTTTAACATATCAGCACCTTTCATAAACACTTGGTCTTCTTTGAGAAAAATGTCTTGTCAAAAGGCTCAGGTACTTCAGTGTTTAACCCCAGCAGCATTAGAATAATGCAGAATGGTAGATGAGAAATAGGATAGAAAGAGAAACAAACAAAAGGAAACAGAAGAAAGAAATAAGGGTTGGTCGGTTTTGTTTAAATTTCGGGATCGATAGCTCTGTGATGGTCTTGGTTACTCAGTGGAAATAGTTTGAGGAAAGCACAGAAGTGTAAATTGAAGTGCTCAGCCATCAATTACAAATGTGTTCTTCTTGACTGCAGATTATTTTCATACTTGTAAATTTGCAAACACTGTTTAGCTGAACTTTGCACCTCCCTGATTTTTGACTTTAGTTAGAAAAACAAAAAGAATACAGAATGAGCTAGCACAAAAATACTAAAATGATGAAATAATTGAAAACTAATTTTTATGTGACTTCCATCCAGAATCAGGTTCCCTGCTATCTACAGAGTGGCTTTTTTTCCAGTTTGTATACTCTGCAATTTATTATAAGATATAGTTATGAAGCCTAAAAATTGAAAATCACAAAATACCTGTTTTGATCAAGTATCACCTGTCATAACAGAAGAAATCAGGAAGAAATGAATAAATTATCGTTTTTGACAGAAATGTACTGGGTGAAAACTAATCTTCCTTGCAATTCTTGATTTTTGACAGTTAATTTCTGAACGTATTTCTCAGCAATTCCAGTAGGATACTGTCAAGCTCTATACCACCTTTGTAAAGCTTACATAATCTGTGTCCTTCTGTGAGTTACAAAAAAGCTATACAATCTTTCCAGGATTGCCTACTGCTAGAAAAGCTTAATTCAATTAATACTTCTTTTTTATGCTAGAAGTTTCTTAGATTATGACTTTCATCACTAAACTTTGATGCCTGCTGTTGTGGTGTCTCCATTAGTTTCATGTCAAGTGTTCTCTTGTAATCTATGTTTAGATGAACAAGTACCTGGACTTCTCATAAAATCCCTGAAAAAATACGTAATGCTAAATGCTGTTGGTAGTGTAAATCATTTTGGCAGCCAACATCAGCACAGCACAACTTGACTAATTGGAAGTTCTAGGTTTTACTCTGCTCAAAGACTACTACCAAGGTTGCTTATCCAATACATCTGTCCAGCAGGCCATATGGCACACAGTTCAGACCTTCAGCACAAGCCAATTCACCATTTAGAGGGGGATTCAAGAGTCCCAGAGGAAAAAAAACAACCAAACAAAGAAATTGGATGTCTTAGCTCAGTGGTTAAGGCTGGACATAGGCTGTGCTTCCAGAGCCAACAGTTTTGAGGGCGCATATATTTGAGCATCAGGGATTGATGACTCTCACCAGATATGCCTATGTCTTAGCAGTACAGTTCAAGATCACCTCAGGGGATGTGACATGACACCTATGGGCTGTTAAAAGACAAAACATAACCAAAGAAACAAATAAAACCTAAAAAACCCAACCCCCTATTCTCATTCTTGTTTTGCATTACTTTTCCCTCTCCATCTCGGAACAGGACTAGTCAGAAAAAATGCTTGGTATGGACACAGTCAGGATTGCTTACTGGTTCTTGTAAACTCTGTGAATGTCACTGGAGTCCAATAGACTAGATCACCCTCTGAAGGTGACCACGTTCTCTATGCAGTCAAGGAGCACTTAGTGTCTCAGACTGGAGCTGTCTGTGGAGAACACAGAACTGTCTTCTTCACCTCGTTAATTGTGTGACTGTTGCTGATAAGGGACTTCAGTTAGGGACCTAAACTATGTGGGTAGAATTCCCTCCCCTCCACTGTTTTTCCATAACTCAGCTGAAAGAGAAAGAAAAAACTGTCACTATTTTATTGGTTTCTGAAACAGAGAAATACAGCTTTTCTTGATGGTATACATTCAATTTGTTCCTATTAAAAAATGGGAACTGTGGCTCCCATAAAAGCATTCATATCTTCTGGAGTGCCGTACCCTATCTGGGCTTGCTCTAGCTTCCAATTGAGCAGAATCAATTCAGTCACTCTGGAACAGCAGCATCCACCTATGGCATGACTCAGAAGCAGTAACTGTGCTTTGAAGTCATAATTTGTTTAAATGGGATTTAGCTTTCAAGTGCAAAGAAGAACTGATGTACATGAAGTCAGAGTTAAAAAAAACAAATTCCAGAGAAATGTGATTGAGAGTTATTGTGCAGATTTTTCTCTCTTATGGATATCACCCGGCTTCAGAGGATTCAGGAAAAGTGCACAAGCAAAAGTTTGTTTTCGGGCAAAAGATTTCTTTAGCCTTTTGAATTTTGCATTTGGAAGCTTTGAAGTTGTCTCATACTCTCAAAGCTGAGCCTAGTAGGGGATGGATGTGCATACTGGCTTTCTTGCTTGTGAATTTTCTTAAATCTTACATATGTTTAATGTCTTTGAAAAGCCACCAGAAAGCCTATTAGACACAATAGCTCAAGGCATAGCTATAGAATATATACTTGAATGTGGCATTACACTTCAAAGGGCTGTGATGGAGTAGGAGTTTGAAAACACTGATACTGGGCCAAGTAAAATACAGTTATAAAGTAGGACTGTGTATCTCTGTGACCTCAAAAGTCCTTGTTCAACAGACAAAAAGAGTATGCAGTTAAGAGATGGTTGTAAATGAAAGACTGGGACATCCATCAGCATCAACACTTTTTGTAAACTCTTGAGATGTTTTCTAGAGTTTGTAGAATTAGCTCCTTTCTTCTTTTTTGTTTCTGATACAATCATCTGTTGTGGTGGTGACAGTGGTGGACGTTCTGGAAGAAAGGCAACACCTTTCAAGCATCCATATTGATATTATAGTGTAGAAAATGGCAGCTGCACACAACTTTTTCAGGCTGTAATGCTCCATTTCCCTTTGGTGATGGTTAAACCCACCATAAGCAATTTTGCACATAAATCAGGGATCAAAGACACAAGCGAAATGAGTAAGGGGCCACAGGAATGTCACTCGTTAATGTGTATTCATTGATATTACCAAGCAATGCTGAGTTTGGAGTTGGATATTTTGCCTGTTTAATGACAGCCAGTGGTTCCTAGCCCTCTATGCCCACTGCCAGTTATTGTTTTCTTCCCCTTTGCTGTGAATATTTGCAGCACAGTGTTTAAATTTGGATGCCGTGATTGGCCCTCCAGTGGGGAAGAAGCTGCTTAGGAGCTAACTCTTCCATATAATCCCATGCCTCTTGGTTTGGTGGGGATTATTTGGCATAAGTAATGAGGAAAATACTTGAAACCATAGGAGTGATTATGCAGTAAAGGACATTTCTGAGCTGCTGAAATAAAAGCTACTCAGCACAATGTATTAGATAGAGAGGTGGAAACTGTGATTCAGACAGTCTGTTCTGAGAAATTAGGAAAGAGATAAGACAAAAGATCTTGTAATGGTATGAAAAACATTGACAAACTGCCACAGAAAGATATAGCTCTAAAGGACGATTCATGCCTTAGAAAGACATTGAGAGAAATAATGGACCGATTACAGTACCCTTTGTAGTGCCGGGAGACTTGAACAGAGAGTGACTCTCCTCGTACCGATAGTGCCATCCACTGATCCAGATTCACTCTGAGACTTTTTTCAAATTTTGGAGGTGGAGAGAGCTTTCCTTCAGGTTATACAACAGCAGAAAGCTTTAGGGAGTATGCAGCCACCAGATAAGACAAAGTACTTGCCTGACAGGCAGAATTTTCAGGTTCTGCCCCATGTGTAAAGTAGAGCAGGGCCTTGGACCTCCACTTTCCTTATCTCAAGTAAGTATCCTAAAATTTGTCAGAGTCTGTTACCAGAAGTCCATCCTACCCTAAGGAATCCTTCTGAAAACATTTAATTGCAACCATATGTTCCCATTGGAAGCTTTAAAAACTCAGCATTTCCTTCGCTTCTCATCAAAACTTTATCACCCAGCTCTAATTGCTAAATCTATCAGAAGGGTTTGTAGAGACAACTAAAGAAGTGTATTGCTCATCCCAAATTAAAATTTTGCCTGAACACCAGTTGCAAGCATTGAAGATCCGGCCAAAGCTGCTGTGAATCTTTCCTACTCGAAGAAACCTTGACTGTAGTCTGACATGGTTGGGGCTTGGAATGAGACAAAGAAGGGCTCATGTAAAGGCAATGAAGCACAGGGCATATGTCAAGGGACACGTTTGTTGCTTCTTCAGGAAAGTTAAACTAAACCAGAAAGATGCAAAGCCTTATGTGCCCAATGACCACAATGGCAGAATTTTAGCTGATGGCTCAAGGAGATCTGCCTGGTAAGGGCTGTTGTGAGGACGGAGCTGGAGGACATCTTAGGGGGTGCCAGCCTTAGAGAAGGCTGAGGGGAATGACAGCTGAAGATTAGAGAAATTAAGATAGACAGGAACTTTTATTTGCTATTAAGGAATCTCTACTCCTGCTTCGAACACTGGCTCCAAACAGTGGGGTTATTTTGCTAATCAATTCCTACTACCATTATTTCTTTACACAATTTTGCTTAGTTTCTATGGAAAGCAGATGAACGTGTTTTCTCATTCATTAGATTTGTCCTGTATTATCTAATATTAGAGTTACAGTAACTGAAATAATAAATACTTATTGATTCTTTGGCCTCATTTCTGACCATTACTAGTAGCTGCTTTTCATATCCATGTATATTTGTAATAGTTACCCTTAAAAAGGCCCCTGGCTATAGCTGTGCTTTCAGAGTGTAATTCCATCTGCATCATTCATCTCTCAGACTTTAAAACTGTCACATCTTAATAATTTACTAAACCACATAAAACCTGTGCATCACCTATGTCTGTAGCCACAGAATTACAGCACTAATCATGATCTGCTTCCTTCAGCTTAAGCACCAGTAAGGGACAGCTTTGTCAAATGGTACTCCACTAATGAAATATGTGATTCTTACCCATGGAGCAGAAGAAATGAGACCAAAAAGAAATTACAGTATCTAAAATAATGAAAACATTTGACTATATGGGTTTTAGTAATATATAACATCCTCTTTCTTTCAGATTATATTTGATTTATTAATACTAATACTTTAGAGAAAGAACAATGCCTTGGTAGAGGGTTGACTGTCATCTACTTCAACAGAGGGCTTCTAGACACAATGGCAGTCAGCTAATCAGATATTTATAAAAGGAAGGCATGAGTATATCACTTCACATATACTTTTATAAGAAGCAATGTACCTGTTTTACTGGCTGCACGCTTTTCTGTTATCCTGTTGCAGATTACCTTGAAGTTAGTTCAGATAGTTCTACCAGAATAAGATACTGCTAGGCACTGGCATAGGAACCAGAGTTCTACTGTGAATTTTATATGTAAATAGATAGTTCCTGTCCCATGATCAGTAACAAGAGGACCAAAGGTAGTTACAAGCAATGGATGGATAAAACACATAAGAGGCAATCTTCTAGATAATGAAAAACAGCAGTTACAACATGGCAGCTGTCTGACTGACAGACTTTTAACGTTGTATTTGAGACAAATTTTGAGGGGAAACTTGCATGTGAACAATGAAGTCATTTTGCAGATAGAATTTTCTGTCATGTGCAGGGAGTAACAAGGAAGAAAAAGCATGTGACACATTTCCCAGCATGTAGTTTTGAATAGTGTGACCTCAACTTCAGAAAATAGTTTAATACGAAGGATAACGAAGATTTAGAACTACATATGATTTGAGCTCCTAAATCTGATTATGATGTGATAAATGGGACAAGGGAATGATGAGATTTTTCAGGAAGTTTAGCAAAGAAATCATGGCATGAAATAAAGATGATGAATGTGGGAAAGTAAACTCAGGTCACGGAAAGGATTTTTTGACAAGGCTGTGAAGGTTCAGACAAATGAATTCAGGAAAAATATGATGCGATAAATCACAAGTATCATGGAAGGCCTACACTTGCTCCTTTAAACTTGAACTTTTCCACTGAGGAAATGAAAGAAAAAGCCTCAAGATTTTGTCCGACTTCATATAAGTTCATGACATAAACTGAAATAAATAAACCATAACACATTTTTCATATTTTCTTATCTCTCTTTTTCACCTGAATGATATAGAAAAGCTGAAATTTTTATTTGGTTGCTAATAAGAAAATATAAATACTAACTAAAGTAATGGCCAAGAAGATGAATTAATCTTTGCCTACTTTGGTGGGAAACAGGACAGACAGAATTATCTGTTACTGGATTTACAAGTCTAGTATTGTATGTAGCCATCATTTATATCTTATCTGCCCATGAGAAGTAACTTTTCACAGAAGAAGGTCCCTGGATGAACCAAAAGGAGAGGGCAAAAGCTTAAAGGGGAGCTACTTTGCATCAGGGACTCTGAAAAAAATTTGGCCCTCAGTAAACACAGTGTTTTAAATGCTGTGCACAGGAGAGCCTAGGCACTGAACCATCTAGCTATAAACTCCCTGAAGCTTTCTCAGATGCTGTCTATTCGTAGGCTTTTCATTCCCCAGGTACACAACGGAATGTCTACACTTCAGTACAGGCATCTTGGCTGGCTCCACTGCACTCCCATGAACACAGGAATGTGGAGACAAGATGCCCACAGCCATCCAAATTTGTGATCTTGAAAAGCACCAGGCAACCCTGGAGGCACCTTGTGTGTTTCAGAGTTATGCCCGGTTACACGTCCAGCAATGCTCCAGTTTTGGTGGGACTGGGCATCTCAGAACCATGTTCATGCCTAAATTTAATTGCAATACAGAAAGCAGGCATTCCTCTGTCCTGTAAGCCTGGAAGCATTGATCCCATAAGTATTCCCAAAACATGTCCCCACAACGGCTCTGCATCCAGTGCAGCTACAGATACGCTTTCTGATGCAAAGGAAAGTGGATGACTCATGCCCCACCTGTCCTGTGTTGTAACACAACGGTCTTACAAAATGCCTTGGAGCAGTTCACACCCCATCCTGAGTGGTTTCCAGCCCATACTGACCTCCTCCCAGGACATCATCCGTATCAGAAGGCTGTATGCTTTTCTGGGCTGCTTCATCCTGCAGGAGTAGGATTCAAGGCTCCTCCAACCACATAAGGAAGCACTCACTCTGTACTCCAAACCTTCCAACAGATTTTTTTTTTTCTTTTCAATTTGTTTGTTTTGCTTTTTTTGTGACTGTTTGTTGTGAAACACAGAAACTATGCTGGAAGCAGGTGGCAGGATATCTGTATTTCCTTGTTCTACCCCTCCATGACTGGACTGTGCAAAATGTTTCCAAGATCTATATACCTGGCTCACTTATACCTGGCTCCTGTATCTTTCTCTGTTTGGTTCTGTAGAATAAATATCTCTAAGCATTTAAAAAAGACCCTATCCTTATATATAAACATTGGAAAGGCAGCTATGGGTCAGCTCCACTTTACTCCAAAATGATCCTGTTGCTGTCAAGTGCATAATGCTGTCAAGTACTTGAATGATGATGTTTTCAATTAATTGGTGATGACTTGATATCAGTCAAGATTATGGGCTATTGTATTTGGTTGCAAAATCAGAAAAAGAGATCTTCAAGGCATATTAAAATGGCACTTTTGTTGTCGTCGTCGTTTTTATGCTAGTGCAGCAGTGCAGTTAAAACTAAAGCAGGAGAATTGAGCATCAGATTTTATTTCTCAGAAGTATTTTTTGTGAGATCTCCCATTATGCCCTCTAGGAGTCTTGCTTTGCAGAACAACAGCAGTGAGAAGACAGGATATGACTTGTTAGCTGCATAATTTCCATTTAAAATTAAAATAGTGTTGGTACTGACTAAGTTGTTCCTGGAATTTATATACATTTCCCAACCGAACTGACAACAAACTTCAGCTCTGTTGTTATGGTTCCATGATCTTTCCTTCATTAAAATGTGTAAATAAATGATGTGATAAATTAACTCATGTCTAACTCTTGTCTTGCTATTAATCTAGAGGGATGTTCTTAGAACAAGGCAGGAAAGACAGAGAATAAAAAGTGATTAACTTATTTTCAATTCCACTCACAACAGGATTTAAAAAAATATGTTTACTCTTTAAAATATGTTTTTCTAATTGCAGAGGAGAGATCTCTTTATGACAATAACGTTTTTTCTTGAAGTGGTGAAGAAAAACACCCTCTATTAGAGGTTCCCACGAATTGAAATTAATCCTGAAGGAGCTCTCCAGAGGTATTATTGGAAGCAAAAGAGCAGTTTCTTTTGTATTCTGAAAAAAAAGCAACCCTCCATAGCTCATTCTTTAAAAAAAAAGCAAAAAAAAAAAGCAATTACTATTTGTTCATTCCTCATGTAGAAGACTGATAATGCAAACAGACAAGTAAAATGAAGTACTCTTTGTCCCAAAGATTTTATAATTCATGTTTGCATATGATGGATGGGAGAGGGATATAGAAAATGGAGAAATAATGGCTGAAGAAAAAGCTTCTGGAGGCACTTTGGTTTATTTTGCATATGTCACGGTAATATGACAAATAAACACACATCTGTGTACACATTGTATTAAATATGTATAATAAATATAAGTAATATGAAATCTTAGTTATGGTCTGACTAAAGCTGTTTGTAGATACTACCCGTTAGCCTTGTTTGTAGGGGAAGGACTCACTGTAAGAGGGAAGAAGCCGTGAAACTTAAGGCAGGGAAAATCTCATGGGAAAGGAGCAAAGGTTGATGGGAATGTGGAGCAGGAGTGGCTGGGAACAGGACCGTATCCCGGGAGCTGGCCTCACAGGACACGGAAGCACCATCCCCTGCCATCGTGTGTCGCTGAAGGAAGACCTACAGACTGTGCTAATAGATGTGTGACTTCCTGGATGATGGTCTCCATTCCTACTGTTATGGGGAAACAGTTTCTATTTCTCATGCTCCCCAAGAACCCAAGCCATTGAATGCTGCCAGCACAGTGGGGAAACAAACTGGGAATGCTGAGCCCAGATGTACTGAGGTGCTTTATAGACAAGGATCTCTTGGAGCAATTGTGAAAGATTCTTTCAGACAGAAAGAATAAATATGTGTTATGACTACCAATCAAATGCCAATTAAATAACACAATAATAAGCAAAACACATACAGAGAGAGCGCTGAGTACAAGCTTCTTTGGTCTAGGTGAATGGACAAAAATATACCTGTTGGCAGACCAAATGAAAAAGAAAAATGAAATCCCAGCATCTTTTTTCTATAGTTACACAGGCTTGGTGTCCTTCATGAGGAATCCCTTTGCTCTCTTATGAAAGGGAACTCATAGGAGCCTGGAAGCCAAGCTTCATTTCAGAAAAATATTGTATTAGTGAAAAAGGATGGTTATACATATATCCTCCACAAAAAAACAAAAAAAAATAAAAAAAAAATCCTTCTTGGCCATGTTGCCTACAAGAGCAGACATCTGCCTTTGCCTTTGAAAATGACCAAATAGTGCCAGTTGGCATTATAGTTGGCAAAATGTGCACAAGTAGGGCACAGACTCAGAAGGGTTATCAGCCCATTGAAAATGTAATGAAAAATCTGTGTGCCTGGGTGGCTTAAAGATATTTAAACATGATGATTAAATATAAAGTGCTTATAATTTAAGAGACTGTCTCAGTGGACATATTTAACCTTGTAAAAATTCCAGAGCTACCAGGCTGCTTCATAGCCGTAAACGAGAGAACAGGCATCTGATTATGCAGGCAACCAAGGACTGTACAGGCAACTGAGAGTCATCATCATGATGTGACCAGAGAAATGGCACAAACAGAAAAGGTATTTTAATCTTTTGGTGCCCAGAATGGAAAAAAAAACCCCACAACAAATGCCACTCGTGCTGAGTCAAGAAGGAATCCTTGAAGTCCCTGCCTTTGTAAGATGACGTTATGGCCTCCAAAAGGGGCTTAAGGTGGGGTTTTGTAACTTGTCGCAAGGGATAGAAGGAGGGCACAAGCCTTTCTTCTGGATGTCAGTGCTTCCTTGCCAACCTGATGTGGTACCTGTGAGAAACTGCAAATGTATGACTTCTGATAATCAATCTCTTTGAGTACTAGGGGTTTGGGAGCAGGGTGGGGACAGCAGAAAGAAGAATTGTTGACACTGTCTGACTCTGTGAAAGGCTGTATGTGAACAGTAATGGATGTTGCTTCTCACACTGTTGTCTAGCAATGACAGTGTTTGATCAGGACATGTTGTTCCCAGGTTCCCACCTGCCCTGGGAGAGAAATGCCCTGGAGGCCTGAGGCAGCTGCTTTCCTACACCTTTGGGCTGCTCTGTCTCTATACAGCCTAAAGAGATGAGAGAAAGATGTAGAAATAAAATATTCCATTGCCTTCAGTTTTCATTGCCCCTTTTGCTGTCCACTTTCCCCTCAGTCTTCCTGTTAGACATTTCATCTTGGTTTTGTGGTTCATGGGGAGAGCATGGTGACACCTTCATCAGAAAAGGCCTCTGTGCCCTCTCTGCATTGTTGGAAGCACATCAGCCCAAGCAGGGACGTCCACCAGCAAAATCACAAATGCTGCTTTGCCTTGGATGGCCGGGCAGGGGACACATCACTCTCCTGGCAGTGTGATGCAACTGCTGAGCACTTCATAAAGCATAAACACATCTCTGTCCCACAGACTCAATTCTAAAAGTTAGTGGTCTCTCTGCAGTTTACACCTACCCGGAACACTGCAGTGCCTCGCTGGTAAGCCAGAGACTTCTGCATCACATGAAATACTGTAGCAACATCTTTATAAGGTATGGAAGCAAATTACTTAATTCTCTTGCTTGTTCTCTTGACATAGATTTTAACAAGATGGAATAACACAATGCTAAATTAATTTGGTTTAATGATTTTGATGACAACAAATGTGGAAAATAGTACAAGCACTTTATAATTAGACTGCAATCTTGTGCTTTTCTCCAATTGCCGCAGCCTGTTTCTGAGATGAAAAAAAAATTATGTTTCCAAAGGCCTGAAATTATTTTTCAAGACACAAATTAAAATAATTTTCTCTTTCAGTCTTTCTTGTGCCTAATGTTTTTTCAATTCTATGCAACATTCCTATGAAGTTATTTACAAAGCTTTTTAGCTTCAGCTAGCTGTGCAAAAGCATTTTGGATATTGCTGAAAACATGTTAAAACATAAAACACTATTAGAGGCACCCATCAAAGAACTGCAATAGATGCTTAGCCATTGTGGATAGTATCGATTTCACTTAAAATAGTGAAGCTGATGATTTATATAAAATCAGTAAGAACAACTAAAATGGAAAACTGAGATGACAAAGAGAAGTCACAGTTATGGAATTACGTTATTTCTGTAAGCACCGGAAGAAGAGCAAAAGAACAATCCCAGCTGGTTTCAGGTACAGCAAATATTAATGCAGAGGGCTTGCCAAAGGATGTTTCACTCCTATTAGTGCATTTGCAAGGGTGGGGTTATTCTAAAAAGAGATGGTTGTTTCGGTTTTTTTTAATATGCCATTTCTTTTTGTTTCTCTTTTAAAACCTCAAATCTTAAAACATATTTATCTTCAAGTTTTTCCCTCTTTCTACATTCACTCTTTACTCCCTTCAAGAAACCAAAATTCAAAGACAGAAACATGAAAAAGCATGAATAAGATGAGGAATTTTAAATAAACATTAAAATAGCCTCCCACACCAAATCAATCCCTGCCTTCTTTCCCAATGTTTGAACTAAAAGCATGCAGAGCACCCCCAAAAAATTTTAAAAAATCTAAATTTTTGGATGGAAAAAATGCTATGATTAAAAAAAAAGTGAGGATGTGAAAAATGTTCACTCCTTGGAATTTTTTACAATTTTTGTCAAGCTTGTTTTTTACTGTTTTTTTTCTATTCAAATGATGTAAAAAGCAGATTTTTAAAACTATCTTGTTTTCTTTGTGCTGTAGTGCTGAGCCCTGACACAGCCAGCTAATCAGAGCCCCATTCAGCTAGACACTGCATACATTGTTGCAAAGTTGTTTAATTTGTAAATTTGACAGTAAAATAAGGGGCTTTTTTGTTTCAGATTGGACAGAAAGGACATAAGAAGGGCAAAACACAAGTCTTTAGAGAGACTTCCAGCAGGCAATTCAAGGGCAACCCTTTCACTGGCAAATTTAATCATTTAACTTCAATCCAATTTAGGTTCTGTTGAATACTAGGAGGGAGCAGTCACTTTTATTACATGCAGACAACTTCCTTCAAATTGAATGTTTACACTTAAAACCAAAAAATAAATGATGTGTCCATCCTGTTTGTTTCTAAAGTTCATTCACAAGATATAGCACCAGTTTACTTGAAATGGGAGATTCTGATTTAAGTGATATTGTGACATGTGCAAATAGGTGATGGATCTGAAGAAAAGAAAAGAAAAGAAAAGAAAAGAAAAGAAAAGAAAAGAAAAGAAAAGAAAAGAAAAGAAAAGAAAAGAAAAGAAAAGAAAAGAAAAGAAAAGAAAAGAAAAGAAAAGAAAAGAAAAGAAAAGAAAAGGAAAGAGAAAAGAAAGAGAAAAGTAAAAAAGTTTTTCTCTTTAATGAGTTTGCAGCTTATTTTTCAAAGGTTTTAGGGAATATAATGGCCATGAAGAATCTATGGGTTGCAGCCAAGTCTATCTGTCTGAGCAGATTGTTGGTATTGGTGTTTTCTGGGCAACGTCCCTACTGATATGAACTGATTTTTTAGTTCTAATCCTTATTCAATTTACAAGGGAGGAAGGTTGTTGTTTGGGTCTTTCTCTCCTCCTAAGGCTTCTGTAGAAATGAAATCTGCTGCTGTGCAGAGAGCCAGCATAAGGTACATTCCTTACTTTTTATTCTTGACTTCCTTCAGGCTCCTGCCCTGCTTCAAGGATTATCATGCAATTCTGTTGATACATAGGCTTTCTACATATCTTTTCCCTAGGGACAACCTTCCTGAATATAATTTTTGAAAAAAGAAGCAGGAATGGTCTCTTTTCAAGGATCAATGACAATTCTAAAAAAAACCCTAGCAAATTCTTCTTGGCTGCTTAAATGCACTAGAGAGTATCTGAACCACCGACTCACTTCAGGCTACTACTTTTTGCTGAATAATTTTACATGGAAGTTATTTTAAATGTGACCTACAGTCTCCCAAAGCACCCCAGGCTCATCTGCTTTTACATTATAAACATCCGGTTTCTTGAAGACAACACAGCTATGCAATTTTTGAACCAGGATAAAAAAAACCCAAACAACAAACAACTTTGAGGCAAACGAATCACAAATGCAACTACTGTATCACCGGAGGAAACTTTATGCAAAATAGGTAGACCTGATCAAGTCAAATGTGAGGCACTGTTCACGCATGGGGTCTAAGAACCAAAATTTGGCAGTGGCGGAAATTGGAAGCGCTGGCTTCTCTTTTGAGATGTGCCTTTAATGTGCAGTGTGTGCTTCTCTATATAGAAGATATTAGCGTGTTTCTAGCCTCAAGAAAACAATATACAGGAACGTGGATATTCACTGCAAATTATTTCCTGACACTGCAGAGGTCTAGGATTTTTTGGCACTGAAGTACTGCTATGCTACCCTGTGATTTGCCTTTTCCCCTCAGTAATTCACAGTGACAGACTTTTAAACAGAATTACATCCCCCTAAGCAGTTTCCTGTTCTCTGGAGATGGGCAGGATAGCACAGACAGTAAGGAAACATGACTGGAATACAGAGGTGGCTGTCCTTGTTGTTTGGCGTTCACATAGAGATAGGTGGTCGGCCTTTCTTCCTATAATGAAAGAACACCTTGTGCTCCTCATACATTTTATTTCTGAGGCAAAACCAGTATATTTGTGAACATGCATAAAAGAGGAAACCGCTTTAGAAAAGAAACCCCCGACAGACCACTGCTTCTCAAAGCCTGAAGGTTGCTATTCTCCTGAGATTGGACTTTTAAGGCAGCTCAGCTCTTTCCCAAGCCTATTGTTGCTATGCCAGAATGCTCTCATTATGGGCACGTATTTTACCCAGTTTCATCCTTTATGTCTGTGCTATGAATTCATAAATGAGAAGCAATATAGCAATATGCCTTTTTTAAGAGCTTTAGAACAGAAAGTCCTGCTGTCACACATGACTGTAATAGAACAAAAAAAACCCTTCTTTGAGCATCAAACCTACTGTGGGAGAAGAAGGATTCGTTGTCTTTTAGGCACAGAATGGTTAACACATAGCAGGGAGCATGCCATAGGTGTCCTTCTGCAAGATCAATATGTCTATAGGGAAGATAACTGTGTAGTTTTATGTCATTTAAACACATAACAAACACTTGTCACACATACAAACACGTCTCCTGGCTTTGAGAAGGGAGAAAAGGATAAGCTTGCAGATACTCAGAAGCCCCTGTGTGGAAGTCATAGACATTCATTATGAAAGAACTATTACGCTTTTTGTCATTTGGGATATATGTTTCCTGGCTTGTACGTATGATATAAATGGAAAATAATATTGCAGTAACAGATTATGCACTAGTATAGTTCCATCCACTTCCATGACAGGACTTAATTTGTAAATTGATATGACATGTCAGACTCTAGCTTTAAACCTTTTCCTTCCTTGCTTCCCAACCTAGGATGTTACAGTCTTTCCATGATGCCAGGCAACTATCCGAGAGACCAGTGAGAAGTGAAACAGAATTCATAATTAGCCTCTGTGGCTCTATTGCCAACAATCTTTTAATCATCAAAGATTTTTTTCTGAAGAAATTGGATTTTGTCCTTGTTGCAGAAGAGGAGATATCTGATTCAGCTCATAAAATTTATAAGACTGTGTATTATTAATTTATTTTCCTTTTTCTTACTATTTTTCCATGTTGCAGAATAAGATTCAAATGTTAATTTGCTTATGGTCAGACACATTATGGATTGTATTTCAACAGCATGGAAAAAACAAGCAGGGAAAAAACAAGCAGGACTGGTGCAACTGGAACTGAAACACCTTCGACAAGGAGAGGATTAGCAGAAACCTCTGCAGGTCATCTGTGCTCAAAGCAATGTGAACTTCTGAACAAGATAAGGTCACTTGGGCTTTATTCAGCCCAGGGTAAAGTAGCTCCAAGCCTCCCTGGGCAGCCTGGTCCCTCTCATAAAGTCACACACTTCTTGGTCCTGTCAAGATACACTAAGTCTGGTCTGAGACTGCCTGTCTGCCTCCTTGGCAGGAATACATAGAGTGAGATTCATCCTGTCTGAAAGTTGGATGTCTGATCTTGACCTCAGAAGCCTTCAGTTTGTGACAAAGAAATAGATGCTCTTAAAAGTGCATAGTGTGCCACTTTTGTCTCCTGATTATAGAGGTAGCAGCTAGCAAGAGTTGCTATTTAACTCTTAGAGGAAAGCTCCTTTCCCAGGTTCAGGTCTTTCAACCTAGGCCAAATGAAAGGCAAACACCCAACAGTTTGGCCTGGTTGAGAGAAGAATGTAGGCAGAGACATAATTCAAGATGGCTGAGGAACTTCTGAGCTATTTTGGTGGAGTAATGCGGCAGCAAATTGAAGATGATTTCAGGATCACAGTATTGAACTAAAGCTGAAATTTGAAAAAAGACCAAACTGACCCAGTGTTGAGTTGTAATGTGCTTCACAATGTTTAATTAAATGACTATTAGTTGTCACTGAAGCTTCATTTTTTTCTCCCGGTCTCAAAGGCACAGATCCAGAGATAATATGTTTGCTTCGGTTCTCTCTGTGAAAGATTATGCTAAGAAGATCTGGATAGTCATTTACACATGTATCAAGCAAATAGAACATGTGAGGAATTTACTTCTAAGACAAACAGGAGATCAGGAATAATCAGAAGATCTCAGTCCCTTGACTTAAAATAGTGATAAGAAAAAGGTGTTGCAATCCAGGTAGCAATAGCTAAAGTAGCCTTTCAAAACAAACAGATGACTTCTTCTTGTTTACCCCATTTTCTTCAAGCTGCTTAGCTGGATAATACTCTGTTTTCTGCTGCAGCTGCCTTCTCCATGGTCAGTCTTCTACCTGAAGATTTCTTTTCTCCTTCATGGCGTGTGTAATTTGTATTTCATTATTGTACTCTCAGTCAGACATTGCTCTGTCCTATCTCTTGTTATGTTCCTTAGCTGGCTTACTTCCTTTCTACTTTTGTTTTCTGCTCTGCCTTTCCTACTTTCCTTTTGCAATCTTGCCTTCGGTGAGCTCCTGTCTACCTAACTACTGCACCTAACTACTGCATCTAAACACGGCCAGACAAGTTCTCCCTCTGGGAAACTGCAAAGACTCTGTCTGTTCTCAACTGACTCTATGGTGACTGATGAAGTTACTGAAGTTCAGAGGACAGTTCCACTAACACTCTAAAATTTAGAAGCAAGCTGGGTAAATGGGACTAATATTTCTTCTTACAGATTTTTTGAAGTTTAATCCCTTCAATCTACTCTTTTTCACTTGCATCCTCTTGATTTTTCCAGATCTTTTTTCTTTAACAGTTCCTCCATCCTTTTTAAGGCTGTGCCTCCACAGACAGTAAAGCTCCTCTCAAATTTGGATTGGTTTGAATACCTCACAACCAAACATAACACCTTCTTTCTTTGAAGCATTTCTGTCTCAGAGCTCCATCTCTGTCCCTGTAGCAATACTGGGACATTGCAGGAGAGCAGAGTCTCTGTACTCTGTGCTGCACTTCCCCTGTTGGAAAGGTAACCTGGACGCATTGAGAGCATCTCCTAGTCTTCCTGGGTTCATGTAAAAGTAAGATACAAAATTGAAACCTTTATGTAAAAAAATCTGCTCCACCATTTTTCCCTCTGTCAAATTCTATGAATTTTGCTCACTGTTAGGAATGAGCCAAAATCCCCTGTCGACTCCTGAGGCCATTTTTGAGTTGCTAGTCTACACCTTTATGCCTACAAACATGTTTTCTTGTCCTGCATCCACTCACAGCAAAAGTTAAAATGGCAAAGGCTCTGCCAAAAAAATACCCTCTCATCTGAACTTATATAACCTATACTAACAAGCAGCAGCTCCTCACTCACTACCCTCTTCCTTGCACACAAACCTACTGAAGGTGAGCAGGGACACCAGGAGCTCCGTCAACTGAGCTTCCCAGAGTCCCCACTGGCAGCAAAACTTGCCCACTCGCACCTCATCAGTCATTTCTGAGAACAAAATATCAAGAAAATAATCTACTACATATCAGGAAGTGTGGGTGAGGAAGAGGTATTTTTATATAAAATCAGCGAAAAAAAATTCCTCAGAACTGCTTGACTGAAGTCAATAGGAAAGCAGAGGGAGTTTAGCTGCAGGAGGTTTCTCCAGTTCTTGAAAGAAAAAGCACTAGGCCTGCACACCTATGGCTAGTGGGGAGCTTCTAGTGCTGAAAGAATTGTCTGCGACCTGGTCAGGACAAATGTATCAAAATCTATGTTGTGTGGACATGGATTAAAAGCACTCAAAATCAGGATGTGAACTCAAGAGCTGCTCTTCTCTTACCAGAGTCTACTCCCCCTGCTTCTCCTCTCCTCTCTCCATTTTTTTTTTTATTTTTTTTTTTCCCCTCAGCTAAGAAGTGCTGTCCATGTTGTTGGGAGCACTACAATGAAGGTTAATCCAGACACTTCCATTCAGCTGTTTACAGGCTGTGCGCAGGGATAAGGAATGAAAAATCACCACAAAGAAAGAAAGACTAGATGGTATGTTTGAGAGCAGCCTTTTAGCATGCCAGAGATTAAATTACCTTGGAAAGAGAAGGGTCTCTAAAGTAGCATTAGGGGATTCCCCTGTTTCCTTATTATATTTGGACACTGAGCTGCAGCACAAGCCTCTGCTCTGGTTTAAAGCTATAGTGTCTTAATTGCTTCCTGAATTACACTTCTTATAGGAGTCTTGATTAATTTCTCCTTTCTGCTGCCATTCTAGTCATTCTAGTGGTAGGCTTGCCTGGGGCTGTCGTTCCTAAAAGCCCTTTAGCAGCCTTCATAAATAACCAGCATTCACCAGAAGGCAAGCTGCACTCTTTAGAAATGTGTGATGTTAAATGTGTCAAGGAATTTAGGTTTGCAAGAAACCACTCAGGTCATCAAACTCAGGACTACCGCTGTGTATATACTCATCCCTGCCTAATGATACTTCAGTTTTAAAAATACTTCAATTTCTTGAATCCACCTCATCCTGTTAAAACTCTTCCTGGAACTCAACCCTAGATGGTAGGCTGCTCTTCAGCCTAATTCATTCATCATTGCATTAGTCCTTTTTGTGTCACCACCACTATCTTTTTAGCTTAAACGGTCCTTTTCACCACAGAGTTTATAGATAAGAGAGAGAGTTTCTCTAGAAAGAAACAGACATTGGGCTGTTTTAAAGAGAGACTTCTGTACCCATTATGCTTGTATTTAGACACCTAACATCTGGGTCTCACCTAACACCAGTGCTGTTTATAACTACAGCTGTCTGGTGTTCTGTTGGAGGAAATGGGAGAGCAGAGCAGGCAAACAAAGGAGCGCAAATGGCCTTCCCTTGTAACAGTTTGGCTTTCATATTGGTTTCACATTTCTGCCAGGGATATTTCTGTCACTTTTGATTGCTCCTACTGTTTCCTGGTGTTCCTTTCCATACTCCGAGTAAGGAGGATTTCTGATTCCCAAGACAGGCAGGAGCCCTTCAGCCCTCTACCAGCCACAGCCCTGCACTGCTTTCACGTGGATGAGCAAAGTGTTGAGATCTGTCTGTTCCAGCACTCTGCTTCAGCAGCACTTTCCTTGGTCTTCTCCCTAACGAATATGAATCATCAAGGCCCAGGTTTGACAACAAAGTAAACAAATAAACAAAACCTCTAAAATGAGACAGGGATGAACACCATAATATCAAAATATCCCACCAAAATAATCCTGCTCAGGACTTGTCTAATTTTAGCAGCACTTTAACTCACTGGAGGCATCCCTGTCTCACCTGCACTTCCCTCTGGCAGACAGAAATCTGCTGCTGTGCATGACTGGGACCTTTTCCATCTTGACAGTCGTTGCTTTGATCCTGTAGGAGCTCTCTTACTCAGGAGCTAGGCAGAGCCATGCTTAAATCTTCTTACAATCTCAACTATATTCTGTACTCTGAGTTCTTATCCTCTTGTAGGGTTGGAATTCCCATAACAGGCACTGAGACTGTTTTGTTCATAAAATAACAAACGCTCTGCCCCTTCAGCGCTAGGGGAGTGAGTCAGGTCACCCTCCTCTACCCTCCCTCCCCCAATTAATCTCTCTCTTTCCAGGAGCATAGCACAAGCAGCAAGGGATTAGCTGCTCTGGGCAGGCGGTCTCCTCTTTCGCAGCCAGCGCTGAAGCTCTGCCAGGCTGCAGGGAGACATGGATCCAGAAAAAAAGCAAAGCAGTAAGCCTAAGCCTCCACAGCTTCCTAAACACGTATTCACCTGCATCAGGAAGGTGCTAACCCTGCTGCCTCTCTCAGTCTGGAGGCTCATCTCAGCCCATGTTTAATTTAAACACATGCTTACTTTCATTGTTACTAAGAGAACTTGCATGCTACATTATCCACATCTTGCCCCATCAGTCTCACTGTGTTTTTAGAATACTTACAGAGAAGCTTTTTTTATTTTTGTTTCACCTTGAGCAACATCCAGGCCACCTAAATCCAATGAAAACATAACCCACCCCTCAGTTTCACTCTGAACAACTAGCTCCATCCCTTGGGCTTGTAAACTCTTGTTTTCCTTGGCCAAGAAGGCTCCCTTTGGTCTACAGCTGTCAGCCAACCTTTGTCTCCAGCTATTTAATTGATGAACATAATGAAGTTAAACTGAGAGCAATTAGTCTCAAGATCAGTACTTGTATTTTTTTAGACCCATTAATAGGTTTATGAGCTGCAAGCCTGTCTGTTTCTTCCCACAGCTGTACCAACTGTTTTAGAGAATGATGTGGACCTTGTCTCACTGCTATTCATGAGCCCCTGACAGCTACAGTGCAGGCTCATCTCAAATACACAAGTAATTTGTAACTTCATGTGTATTTTGGAGCAGGTAGATGGAAGACATGGCAAGAGGAAGCTATTGTTTTGCTGAGCAGAGGGGAGGTGAAAGGCAGGCCAGTCGTAGGTAATCGGGGTGGAAAGCTGCTGCTGTGCCATCTTAAAGTTGGCAATTTGCAATTGGGAGAGACATTTTTTTCCTATCCTGCCAGCTGGAGGCTCTTGCCAAAGTGGCTATGTTTTTAGAAGCTTAACAAATTCATCTTTCTTATTTTTCCCCAGAGTTTTGGATTTTACCTCAAGAGGTTTGATCTAAAGCATTTTACCACATCTGACTAACAAAAATTTAACTAAAAATGAAAGAGGACAAAAGGGAAATAGGAAGAAGTACGAGTGTTCATCTGTATTCAGCAAATCAACTGCATTTTGAACACATGAAATCTAAGCGCTTCTGAATTTTATTTTGTGTTCATGAAAATAAACAATTTTTCACTGACTGCTTATATTTGATTTGGGTGAGCTGAAGTTTATGTTCCCCAGAGCAGCTCTTATGGTGCTGTGCTTTTTATTGGGAGGTAGATAAGATGCCCGTGTTGTGGCTGCTGCTGAGCAGCGCTCACACAGCACCAAGGCTGGCTTTCCAACATCTCCCCCTGCCCAGTGAGATGGGATGAGGCAGATCTTGGGAGGGGACACAGTCAGGACAGCTGACCCAAACTGACCAAAGAGCTATTCCACACTGTGTGACATCAGCTCAAGTATAAAAGGGAGAGAAAGGCGAAGGGGGTTAGGGTCATCCGTTCATGAAGACACTTGTCCTCTGAGCAACCGCTATGCGTACCAGAGCCCCGCTTCCCAGAAAAGGCCAGACATCGCCTGCTAATGGGAAGTAGAGAATAAAATCTGGTTTTCCTTCGCTTTGCCCACAGCCTTGCTTTTTGCCTTTTCTTATTAAACTGCCTTTATTGTACCCTGTGGGCTCTTCCCATCTTATTCTCTCCCCCCTTGTCGTGTTGAGGGAAGTAGGGGGGAGTGATAGAGCAACTTGGTGGGTAGCTGGGCACTCAGCCAAGGTCAACCCACCACACCGCTCCAGTTTATATTCCCGTAAAGAAGTACAGAGCTTTAGGTTGTCTTGTAGCACCATACATAGTCAGGTACTTGCACATAATAGTTACTGTGGTTATAATACTAAACCAAAACCCTGCACGTCTTACCCTTAGTGAGCTTTGATATATGGAATGAACTTGTGGAATGCAATTATGTGTTCGGCAATATAGGGTTAGGTTTGATTTTCCATTTTAAAAATAGTCCTATATCTCTATAATTTTCCTCTGGAGATTATGCGGACACAATGAGTTTCTGATTAAAATGTGCTTAATTAAAAGGCTTACAGTTTAAGCATATCATCGAGTAAGTGGTTGTGTTTATGATAAACTTCCAAACATGGAGACCATTTGGCTTGGTCTCTATTACAGATAAAAATTAGCCCTCTAACTTGTGCTGTGTGTTATACCCACCGGTACATGATTTCAAAACCTTTTTGTCACCTGTCCCACATCTGTGGCATAAAACATCATAGTCCCAAGTCAGTACAGGACATGCTGAAATTTGAGCACATGCTTAAAAGTAATTTACTTATTAGAATATGCTCAAGCACATGCTTTCATACTAATGTGTTTTGCTGAACTGACTGATGAATAGTCTAACTGCAGTGTCCCAAAACATCTGCTCTCTGGATAATTAGGTCATGTAGATTTACAGAACTTCAGAGAAAGGGAAAAATTACTAATTCAGTTTAACTTATTACCCAGAACTTTTATTTTGCTTTAGAATGCAGGATAGGAAGGTATTTGCAGGATCAAAACATTCACAAAACTGCTTTGCAGATATTTGAGTTTGAAGGTTGTTGTTCAGATGACTGTTGTGCTCCTGACCTCATAGCCCTTGAAATAAAATAAAAATGATTTTTGCATGAATTTGTCAAAGAACTAAGAGGATGATATTTGAAAAAAAAGAGCAACACCCGTAATATGACCTTTTCAGTTGTACTGAAAACAGCAGCCACTTTTGTGTTACAAGCTATTGTGAAATTAAGGTTGAACAAGTATGGAAACTAAGACTCTTTCATTTTAAGAGGAGGTAAGTCACACCCTCTAACAGATGGGACCAAATTTCCCAAGTCCTGTGACCGAGAGCTACTCTTCAAGGGCCTATTCAAAATTGAGATATAGAATCATAGGTTGGAAAAGAGCTTTAATATCATTGAGTCAAACCATGAACATAACACTGTCCAATCCACTACTACACTGTGTTCCTAAGTGACACATCTACACATCTTCTAAATACCTCCAGGGATAGTGACTCAACCACTTCCCTGGGCAGCCTACATTCACTGCTTAACAACCTTTTTGGTGAAGGAGTTTTTCCAAATATCCAATCTAAAAAATCCCAATGACCACATCAGGGACATGAAGTCCTTGAATTAAGATTTAGATAACTGCTCTTTCATTTTTGCACTTTTCCAATGGAAGTATATTTCTGCTAATTTCCTTCTCATGTTTTCATTTCATGCAGGCTTCATAGCTGAAACAAGAGGAGAGAGAGTAGAAAAAATATCAGGCATATGTGCTGTATCTTCCTCTCTGGTTCTTCATGGACCCCAGAAGTATAATGTGAAAGGAAGATTTCCATGCAATGAATCCTCTCCTACCGTTCAAGTCATCAAGTCATCTTCGTTAAAAGAAAAATCTCTTCAAAGCACAATTCCTAAAGACTCAGAATTTTATTTTCAGAACAGAATGAAAGACATCTTTCACTAAAGTTCTCTTCCCTAAGCTTGTTTAAAAAAACTACTTCAATGCAAAATGCTGTACTGTCTAAAGTGAAATAGTTTGAGGAATACAGCCATATTGATCCAGTTCATGTCAAACTCAAATACAATTTTTCTGTTTACGAGGTATTAAAGAAAAATAAATTAATCTGCTGCTATTTTCCATGTTCTGGAAAACTGAGTATTTTAAATTTTTCATAGTAGAGCTTCCATTGTCTTTTTAATGTTACATAAATTACATCTTTTAATTAGGCTGTTTTGATTTTCCAAAAGAAATAGTTGAGAACCTGTGTTCTGCAGGAAATACATCCATCTTGTTTTTTTGTTCAGATGCAGGATGACATCTGTACTTTTCAATATTTCCTGGAGAATGAGCTGGTGCTAAAATTCTTTCTGCTCTACAGGAAGACTGGTGATAAATACAGTAACAACAATTATGTATTAAGTAAATGTGGTACGAAATGTGATTTAGAGTCCCATAAAACAGATGGCAGTGATTCTCCTTCTAATAAGCAGTGAAGCTGTGAATTTGCAGCTTGAATTCAGTGTCCAGGAATAAGACCCAGTAGGGCAAGAGGGAATTATGATATTGCAATCACAACTGTCCTGTCAAGTGGATGCAAAGAACAAACCACATTTCCATCAGCCTTGGGAGAAGTCTCTCACCAGCACAGAGGGTTGCATATGAGAGGGAAAGAAAGATTAAAAATGAAGAATTATTATTAGAATAGAGAAAAGATCTCTGAGAGCCTAATCTGCTTTTCTAAATCACTGCTAGAGACTAGGTCTGGAGCCAAGTTGCTGAAGCATAAGCGCTGTGCGGAAGTACTGTGGCAATTGCCAGGGATCTCTTCACCTCACAGGTGCAGAGCAATATGCATTTATACAGCTAATCCTGGCTGGGATGAGAGAGAAACCTCTTCTGGGAGATTCTGTCAGAGTGATAAATAACAGAGATGATTTCTAAAACAAAGGAAATGACTGATTTGGTGAAATTAGTTATGTTCCAGATAAGGCAGGTCACTTTGTACTATTTTATCTATGGCTTTAATTGCTGAACTATGGCTCGTTTTGATGACGTCAGTGCTCCAACTCACAGTCCCTGTTGCACCTCCTGACTCAACATCTCCAAAATCCTCTCAAGCACTCTTTAGTGCAGATTTAGTGCTTTAATGTTGGACATTAATCACAATAAAAGAAGCATTCAAAGTTCTATTAGATCATACATCTTGAAACAAATAAAGTGGGCTATATTTATGGGGTGAGATTTCATGGGTTTGAAAAAGGCTTATAGAGTTTCAGAATCTGAACTTCTCTATGATGCTTCAGGGAAGAAGATCCCATGGCCTTGAGGTGTAGGAACACAGAAAAAATGAACTGCCTAGTGAAACTATATTACCTGTGTATATCAAAGTCAGCTTTTGAGATCCTGAAAGCAGGAGGGAAGTTGAAAAATTGGATTAGATGCACAAAGAAACAAGAAAATGATTACTAGACATAAACCACAACTTCTAGCGAAAGATTAAAAGAGCTTAATCAAGCTAGGTTATCAAAAATATATCAAGACATAATTTCTTCCCTGACTGGCTGCCTCCACTGGGATCAGAACTTGGGTTCTTCAGCCCAGTAGATAAAAGTGTAACTAAATCAAATAGCTGGGAGCTGAAAAGTTACTCAGATTGAGATGTGAAATAAAGCTCAGTTTTTTAAGACGAGGGCAATGTATGTCTGAAAAGAATATATCCAATGTACTTTATGTTTCACTGGAAAAATTTAAATGAGGATTGATGAATATCTAGAAGAGATGATCCAGTCCAAATCAGAATTAGCTGATCTTTGTTGTGCAGAAGATCAAACTGTAAGATTGCTATGGTGCTTTTTTGAGCTAAGAAATGATGAAAAAAAAAATCCCAGGAAAGAAGCCCTTTATTCTTAGGCATACTGATTGCGTGTGGAGCTGTCTCAGCCAGCACGGGCTCAACAATTTAGAGACATTGGACATTTACCCTAGACTACTTGTCTATTTTCCCTCTCTGGCCAGTCAGAGAGATGGCCTCATGACTCATTTCACACTCAGATAGGTCAGAGGAATTGTCCTGTAGAAGTATTACACTCACTGACCACAGATGGAGCCTAACTGCCTGGCTTAAACTATCTTGCTTTTAGACTATTTATTTTAAGTAAGATGAATGCTACTCTCTTCTCTGAATATACCATATCAGTGGAATTTTTAGATTGCACATTTTTAAAGATTAATCTCTTTGAGACAAAGAGAGGGCTTTAATATAGCAATAGAAGCATGAAGGTGCTTTTGCTCTAGAGATAATGTTCTGAGGCATTATCAAATTTAAATGATAGAAGGTTTTTATAGCTTCTTCTGCTATTAAGTTACATGTCTTTCTACAATGATTCTCGGATGTCTCATTAACTTCAGCAGAGCTGTACAATGTAGTTTAAGGGAAAAGTTCTGTGCATGTATTTTACATTGCCTTTCTTGAGTGTGGTCTTACTTTTCTTGTAAAGAATCAACATTGTTTTCAATAGACATTTTCCCCGAGAAAAGAATGCAGGATTTGGCATTTAGCTATGCTGTAATTCTTAAAAGGAATTTGTATGTTTTCCTTCAGTACTGTTAAACAAGCCTTAGATACATCACAGATCTTGAATATATGCTGATCAATATAGACTAAATAATCAATTCCATAAATGAGGGCAAGCTGGAACAAATCTTAATAGTTTCAGAAAAGGGGAGATAAATAATAGACTAAATGGATCAACTTGTTTGCAAAATTTAACAGTGATGTTATTTGAGCTCATTTTGAGAATTCAAACAGAGGAGCAGGGCATGTTTCTCAGACTGTGTTGTCTGCAAAGAACATAAGTCTGCTTACCATCTTGACATGTCTTGTATTCTGCCTGTGAAGAGGTGACCAGGTTTAATATCACACAAAAAGTGCCATTGACTGTTTTTTGGCCTTTTTTAACAACAAATAATTATTTTTTCTTTTCTGGGATTAGGAAGTCTTTCACTTTAAGGTGACTGGTTTCAGTCTAGACAGCTTTTGTCTAAATAAGTGATGGTCACTGCTACTTTTTGATTATTCTTGATTATAGAATCACAGAATGGTATGGCTTGGAAAGGACCTCTGGACCTGGGGGTCTAGTCCAACCCCTCTGCTAAACAAGGTTTGTCTAGATTAGGTTGTACATGATCATGTCCAGGCAGGTCTTTAAGGTCTCCAGAGAAGGAGACTCCACCACCTCTCTGGGCAGCCTGTTCCAGTGCTCTGTCACTCTCACAGTAAAGTTTTTGCTTATGTTTAGGGGAAACTTTTTGTGTCCATTGCCCCTTGTTCTATCATTGGGCACCACTGAAAAAAGACTGGCCTCATTCTCCTGATTACCTCTGTGAGAGAAATTCTTGGCTCAGGTCCGTTTACAAAGGGATAAATGCTGACAAGGTTTCATGGCACAGTATGGAAACCAGTAACTACATGTACCTGGAAACAACACTCTTGGTCATCTCTCTGTTGTTAAATAATGAGGTCCCTTGTTTCTATGGTATATCACTTCTTACTGTGTAATAAAGTAATTGATAGCTATGCAAATATTGACCTATAAAGTATAAATATTTATAAAATATGATGGTGAAAGTGTGGCTAGAGGTTCCCCATTTAGGACTTAAAATCAATTTTAAATTGAAGTAAGGATGTAACTATTTTATTATGTGTAAATAACAGTGCATTCACAGAAAAATTACAGCACTTACTCTTTCTGTACATCATTAATTTTGTCACAATTTACAAATAAACTAGTTAATTAATAAGTTAACATTTTTTCTTAAGAAACTTAGAGCTCTTTGTTAGCATGTTATTTATTTCCTGTGCAAGTTCATTGTTTAAATAACATTGTCTTATCAAATTCCTGGATAACTATATTCATTGCAGTGAGATCTATAATATCTATTTGAACTTTTAACACAGTGTTAATCTTTTTGGTCTTTTTAAAAGATTTTTTTCCCATGGGAGCTTTTTTAAAAAAAGAATAAAATATTGGTTTGAAATGGTTTCACTCCCTCACCAAGGGCAATAGGATGAGACCATGATGGCCCTTAGCTGATGCTTCTGTTTATCTCAGACTTGAACTGGACAATGGATACCGTATACCTTCTTAAGATGAGGTAAAGGCACCTAGATTTTTGAATTAAACATTTGCCTGGGTGGAGTACTGGCACGGAAATATCCCTTTTAGTGTTGTGAGCAATAGGTCACTCTCCTATAATCAAAATAAGTGGTGTCACTTTGGACATGAGGGAGAATCTAACTATTACTTCTCTGTGACTGACCTACTTAGTTTAGGAGCCTACCTGGCCTCCTTGCCAGATATCTGTTCAGAGATATCTTTTGAGTATCTTCAGATATCAAACTGACATGTTTCAAGTGTAGGGGAAAGGGATTTGGGAGTCCT
>VWZK01008338.1:0-14067 GCA_013396935.1 Baryphthengus martii
CGACTCCACCACCTCCCTGGGCAGTCCAAACTTGAGAAGACAAATGCCAGAACACTGAACGTCCTCCCTCTTCCTTCTTCTTCTCCCAGCTTTATATGCTGAGCATGAGACCAAACGGTATGGAATATCCCTTCAGTCAGTTGGGGTCAGCTATCCCAGCTGTACCCCCTCCCAACTCCTTGTGCACCCCCAGCATATTCTCTGGTGGGGTGGTGTGAGAAGCAGAAAAAGCCTTGACTCCGTGTAAGCCCTTCTCAGCAATAACGAAAACATCCCTGTGTTATCAGCACTGTTTACAGCACAAGTCCAAAACACAGCCTCATACCAGGCACTAATAAAAAAAATGAACTTTATCCCAGCCAAAAGCAGTACAATAGAAAAGTCTAATGCATATGTAAGATGTATTTTTTAGGATTTACAAGGGAGAAGAAAACAGATAAGACAGTATGTCGACAATAAAATTTTAAGCAAAACATACTAGTAGAAACAACCAAAGAGTGCTGCCAGTGTTAACATCACAAGTCTCTAATTCAAATAATAATGCTCTTCAGGATCACCATAAAAAAGTAAGTAGAAGCAGACAATAAAGAAACTTTATAAACTGTCTTCCTTCTCAAAGCCAGCAACACAGCAAAAATGGCAAAAGTTAGGTAAATGAAAAAAAGAGGTAGAGAAACTTCATCCCAAGCAACACAATCATAGTTTGGCATTTGAGACAACTTCAAAGCTGGTGCTGATCCAGGTAAGGGATTAGACTAGGTAACCTCCAGAGGTCACATCAAATCTAGATTATTCTTTCTATGTTTCAAAACCTGTGCATTGAAGAAAGGAACTTGGTGATGGAAAAGCGTGTTCAGGGAATCAGGAAATGCACAATAATGTGCAGAAGAGAGGCTAAAGAAGCAGCAAAAGCAATGAATGTTACTCTCTTTCCTCTGCTTCTCCTCATTTCTTTGGAAAAAAGTACTTATTTTATAAAACACAGAAATGAAATTGCACTACTACTTGGTTTAAATAATAACTACAACTTTCTATGCATTCGCCATAGGATTGCAGCCAGGAAGACAGAAGGCTCTGTGTTCTGTCCTGAGGACAGAAGTTGCACAGTACATACACACCTCTAAACAACACTATGATGTAATGGAATTTCATGTAAATCCAACTAAAACAATCACAAGAATTTTATCTACACAAAAATTCTGCCTTTATAAAAACAATCAGTGTGAATCCATTTTTTTCATCCAGAAAACTACTTGGGCAATAAAAGGCCTTTGATCGAATCATTTTTCTCTCCAATTTAAAATACACTAGCTGGTAGAACCTAACTGAAAATACGTATTTAACTTTGTATTTTAATAAACATTCAAATTCCAAACATATGTCAACTTACATAGCTCCGTTAGTGTAGACTGTGTCACTTCCCTCCACATATTGAACCTGGGCTGGGTAGACATGCTGTACCTGTTGCACAGTCTGCACTTGCTGTACCTGAAAGCAAGAACACCAGAAATTTGGTATACTGTAAAGAAGGACTGATGCTTCAGTGTGCCTAATGGCTTCTACATAATATGGGATATCTCTGCTCTCATCATTACTAAACGCATGTCTTAGTAACAACAAAGAATGTTATGTTCTTACGGAGTGTTTGTGCTGCAGGTCTGGTAAATGGACCCCTAACACTGCAGACACATGCTCATGAAGCACACATACTTCCTGTACCAGAGACAGAACTAACTGGTAAGCCTTACCAGGATGAAATGCAGTGTAACTATCCTTTGCATCAAGCTGAAGAATTTCATTTTCTAAAGAATAAAGTATTATTTGGCTATATGCATGCTTCTTACTCCAGTTCTGTCCTGAATAGCACAAGCCTTAAAATCACAGCTCAAGTGTGTTGCAGTGAGATCAAAAATAAAAGTTTACACAAAGATGGTTTAGCTTTTTTTTAAGGGGAGCTAAAGGACAGTGATACAAGCCTTTTTCTCCAGTAATGCTTTGACCCAACGTACAAGTATGGATCAAACCCCCCAGTATGAATAACTGCTTTCCCGGAATATCATCAGCTATAACAAACTCAGTCAGAACCTGGTTTTACATCAATGAGCTAAACAACAAAAACCGGTAATGCACGCATTATCTTCACATATATTGCTGAGATGGTTAAGCTTGTTTTGTAAAAGCAGATATAGTCACAAATCAATTCTTTTGTTTCATATGCCATATAGGAAAGCTCCAGGCTATGCAAATTTCTTCTCCAATTTTTAACTTTTTGTCTTCTGCCACAGTAAAGATTAAGAATTCCATATTTCACATCTGTCATCATCTAGAGAAGCCGTATTTTGGCTCAAAAGCAGTCTAGAACAGAAAAGATGCAAAAGGATTTAGAGATTTCACAGACTGGCAAATGTTTACCCATGGAAGTGAATCCAGAAAGCAACAGGCACATATTTAGTAAACAGACTGAACATAAATTACTTTTACATTACCGTTATTTTTCTCAGATATTTTGTTATGAGGCAACTTTAGCCTGATCTAGCTGGTCCTCAGGACTCAAACATCCATAATCCTATAATCCAGACTAATCTGGATTTCATGCCTTTAATGGATCATCGTTAAAAGCTCTTTGAGAATACCCTAGTTTAACACCTTCAGCTCTGCCGTATTTAAAAAAGTTCCGTAAGTAGATTTTATTCTAGTCTTTTATATTGACTCAGACTCTGAAAGGAAAATCTAGATTTTCACAGAAATCTCCCCTTAGGTTGGCCTTAACACCTGAATTCAAAACACCCAAGGTTTTGAATGTACCCGTGCTAGCATTATAGAAAATCAGATGTTTCTGTCTGTTAACAGCAATGAGATACAACGTGATGGTTAAAACATCTATCAAAATCCAAAGTTTTCTGATTTCTCACATAAATTATTGCACAAATTGACAAATATGCCTGAAATACAATTTCTCAACTTAAAAAAAAATATACTTTAAAGATGTTTTGTAATTATTAAGGTAAGGTACAACTGTGTACTTTTTCTCTCCTAATAATATATAGTTTTTCTGACAAAGATTAAGTTCTTAAAGTCAACACAAAAATCTCTGATCCAAATTACACACATTATTAGGCTTTAGAACAATGTTTTGAATTAAAAAACATAAATAGCTGTAATGTGCAAGAATTAAACTATTTCTATTTCCACCACCTTTAACTTAGTAACTTAAATTAATTCAAGTCATCATTTCATGGAATAGGCTTGATCCAAATCCACTATAAGGTTATGCCTGTAAACTCGCTATTAATTAGTTCCTATCAATATTCAAATTTGCCAATCTGTGACACAACCATCTACTCATGCAATAATTGGCTAAAACGTTTATGTGCTTTACTGTGAAGCATATTATGATAGTTTTTAGGTTTGATTCTAAGAGTATTTCATCCTCTTGAGTGACTCAAGTTCTATGACCTTTAATTAACAGGGGAACGGGAGTCATTGTTGATCAGTCTCTTCCAGAGCTCCAAACTGATCTACTGAGCAAACATCCTGAAAGCTGTCTTTGTTCTTAAAACCGGTCATTTGTCACCTGCCACGTAATGCATATGCTGCATTTTCTGTCCCAGTAGTATAGCTGGGAAAACACTATGAAACGATGCTGTCGTCAGTATGAATTCCATGTTCTTGTCCAACCTTCCCAAAATGCACTTTGTTCTCTATTCACACACACTGGATATGGCCTACTCCCTATTAAAAAGAACCACACTATTTTTTTATTAATAAAGGAAACGTGATTTTCTCCCTGCGTATTAGCAAAATGGAATTCTACAGAACATTAAAAATTGTCTATCAGTAAATGCACGTCATGTTCCCATGCTATACAAGGTGTTATATCATCCCATTATTCTTGGATACAAGCTGCTACCATTTCAAATCAACAGATTTGGCACAATACAAGACGTTTGCCATAGAATTAAGAGGATACTGCAGGGATAAAGTGGTATAGAGTGTATCAAAGATCAGTGTTTATTGGACAGGCAACAAAAAAATTCCAAAATGTCTTTATTTTCTGATTTGGAAAATTGAGTTTAATTTACATAAAATAACAAAAAATACTAAAATTAAAATGTTCACAGATTAATTTTCAAATTTTATTGAATCTTCATATATACTCTTTGTTAGCCTAATATGCAGTACTACAAGAAAGGTCATGACTGTTCATGCAAATAAAGTAACTTATTTTTAAATTTATCATTTAAGAACAGATACAATACAATGCTGTTAAAACAACTGCTGTTAAAACAACTTATCTACTTTTGCAGATCAAAATGTTTTTCTTTTAAATTCTAACAATGAAGTTCAATAAAAAAGAGCCACTTAATTAGGTTAGTTTTGTCCCAATATAGTAATAAAAAAAAAGACAGTTTATAAGAAAAGTTATTTGGCTTCAGCTCCTCTGAAACGCAGTACTGCTACAGTTAACTTGATTATGGTGCCCAAAGAAGCTTTAGTCACTACATGGTATTGCAATGCATCTAACACCCTTAAGGCAGAAAAAGTGAGTATTTTTGCTGTCAAGCAATGAGAAATAAAATAAGTGGCCTTTAGGATGGTCTTGTATATGAGAATTCTGGAATGCTGAAAATCTGTGTTATATGATATCTCCAATACTGATTTTATTCCCTATTTTAAATTATTTTGGGAAAAATACTTTCATATGAATTAAATCTAGTCCTCTTGATTTTCAACGACACGAAGAAATTAAATGCATATGTTTACTCTCTATGAGCAAAAAACTATTTGCATAGAAGCTGGTTATGAGGAAATAAAACACTGTTAAAAAAATCAACCTTTTTTGTGGAAATTATAAAAATATATTTTCTTTTTTTCTGTTCTTTTTATTGTCTTGCACCTTTTACTAAGCTGTTAAAGGAATTGTATAAGCTATGTCCTTGAATTTTTGGAGCAGAGCAGGAATTGGAGATCACCGAGAGAGTATTCAACAGAGATCTAAACATTAACGGCCTTCCTGTATTAAAAAATACTCCAAGAATTAAATGATTCGGGCTGAAAATAGAAAATACAATGAAATATTTATTGAAAAGCGACAATACGTAAATACAAAAATTGTATGTTCTGAGGTGGACGGGTGAGCTAGTCATGGTAATTACTGTTCTTTCTCTGGCTGGAAAACAGAAAATTAACTGACTTGCATAGAAATTATGAGTTAAGTGTGGTTAGAAAGAAGATCTTTCATGCTTCTTGCTTCAGTGATTTCAGCCTGAAATAAGTAACTGGAATAGAACTAGAAGTAAGCAGCTGAAATGTTCCAGCAGAACAAGAGGCGAATGAAAACTTATTTCAACATACATGTGTAATTATAACTACTTGATGAAGGGGAAGGATAAAAGAAAACAAATTATATTCTTAGCTATACTACCTTAGAGGAACAAATGCCGGCCTAAGTTATACTGTATCTATGGGAGTTTGTCAACAAATATAAAGTGCACAAAGGTATCCTGAATTGCAGAAATTACACTGAAGCTCAGAAACAAAATTTAAGAGAGAATTTTGATTTCCAATAAAGAGCGCTTATACTGAAAGTAATACTAAACAAAGACTAAAACAATAGGCCAAAATACATAACGATTTTTAAACTCCTTTAAAAAAAGAGCATATAATTATCTGCCTATGCAAATGACTTGGATGTACATAATTTTCTGTTCTCAGAGATAAAAATAATATTTGTACCTTCATTAGTCGGGATTACTTTTGGCAAGCAACATATAAATAGCACATGCTGTAATACTCTAAGCACATTCATATTTATATAATGGCTAATGTCAGATCGTGATTATGTTTTTCATACGCTAAATATGGTTTTGCATTAAGGGCAATTTTGCTTAACAGAAGTCTGCATCGTCAGTAAATGATACAATGCTTTGTAAATGTGCTATCCATCATGCATGGGGAATATGAAAGAATGCTTCGCAGAACTTCTGATGTATGGATAAACTTTTATAAAATAGATTATATGACTATTTTTAGCTTTAGTGTAGTTTTACTTTTTCAATCTTTTCACATTGCAAGGCATAAACTACAAAGTGAGGTTAATTTTGATTCCTTGGAAGCTCACTGTACTGTGCTAAAATGTGTCTGTTGTAAAAGCAATGATACATTAGTGAGAAGACTAAGAAAATTCCTCAAGCTATTGACATGGTATTTAATTACACTTCCACTTTTTCGGTCTTACTCATTGTTTTTTGCTTTCTTGTGGACATTTCTGTCGCCTTACCATTCCTCTCTATCCTATCTCAACAGTGACAGCTGCTGTGCTGCATGAAACCAGCTGCCACCCGTGCCACTTTTACCAGAGGAGGAGCCAGGTTTTCATTAATGGTATCTTTTCTTTTTCCTGTTTTTGGATCATCACAGCATACAGCTCCATATTTATACCAGCTATATGCAAATTAGGTATTTGTTTTAGCTGAAAGTATCGAAAACTACTCTTTTCGCTCTTTACTATAAAAGACAGGATGCTTCTGTCCAAACACAGCTGCGGGAAAAAGGCTCTTAGTCCACCCTTCCATTTATTCAGCTTGTTTCATTGTGAAGAAGATATCACACATTTTTTAAGTATAAGGAAACACTCATGCCATGAAAACAATCCCAAATTAATGCATGAAGTATGGTGTATATACAGAAATGGAAACACAGGAAACAAAGACCTCACCAGGAAAAATGAAATCTTATACACTGCTTTAATATTAATTAAAAACAAATTAATCTAAAATGGCATTATTCACTAAAAAGTACCAATGGATTACTGTAAATATAACATAGAAGTTATGCCAAATTACTGTGTATACACAGACACTTATGTTACATTATCTTTTCACTTAACAAAATTTAAGAAGTGTCCTACTGTTTCAGTAAATTATCTTCACGAGAATATAATCCAAATCTGAATATTCACACATATGTTGGATATAGCTGACATTATTACGTATGTCTCCTATAGACGATAGAAAAAAAACACGCCTTATATGCTATAGACCTAAACCCATCCCTCCAATTTTCAACATTGGTAACTTTGAACGTGAAGAATTAACAAGCCCTCCTTCTACCACCAAAAGAATGATTTTATGAAATAACTCTTTCACCTGATTTTCTTCAGTCAAACTGGCCCACTCCTATCAAATCCTCACTCTTCCTTTTCTCCTCATCACTCATACACTTCTGTAATCTATCTCCTCTCTATATAGAAATCTCCTATGCATACTGTGTTTTAAACACTGCAATACTGTCTGCATTGGATTTCCCAGCATTCTTGTTGCATTTTCAATCCCTGCAAAATTTTGAGGAAAATTCTCTTCCTTGGCTAAGTTGATGCCTTCCCCACTGGGAAAAATAAGTCAAAACAATGATGGAATATTCAATGAACAGGAATACTCATAGCTAGTAGCACTAAAGTACATGTATATAAGGCTGATCAAGGACATTCTTACATACGCAGATAGTGCAACAAAAATACTTTGTTTCTTGTTGTCATTAAGGTATGTATAATGAAGCAAGAACTCTGGGGAGAGTGAATGAATGAATATTATATTCACATAAAGGACAACTGGAATAATTTCAGAAGAGATACAGACAGTCGGTGACAAAGATTAATGCAGTATTTACATGGAAAAATAAGGACTCAATCTTAGAAGTTTTTGGAAAAGTAGAAACTTTGCACAAATAAAGTTCATAAACACCAAAGTGCTGCCCATGCTTCATTTGTTTGTGACAAAAACAGAACAGAAATGCATAGAAGATCCTTCCTTACGGTTCAATCAATCTAATGATTAGAACTACAATAGTGTAAAGTAGCTAACAAAGTATTCAAAAGCCTCTATCCTAATCAACACTCTGGTAAAGAGAGTGAGCAATTTAACAGTCTGAACTCAGGAGGAAGTATTTAAAACAATTCTTAATTCATTAGTGGTGAATTCTGAGCAAATACACAAAGACAAGCATTTAAATAAAAAGTCTGTAGTACAAATTCAATGTTTTTCTGAACCATTTTTTTTTTCCACCCTAAAGGATATATGAACATGTAAGCAGAAACTATAGTAATGGAACTGTTAAGCATTTCAATTTATAATGCTTAATACATAAATGCTTAATACATGATGCCTGTACATCAGGGAAAAAAGTGTTAATGAAATGTATAAGACTGTGGTACACATACATAAAAATGTGCCACCTGGAATTTTAGAACTAAGTATAACAAATGATGAAGAGTTTAATTTAAGAAAAAGTGCTCCACTGGTACAGAAATAAATTACACAGCGTAATAAACTATGTCCATTTCTCACATTATTGATTCTGAAACTGTGAAGTTAGTTTTTGATGAAAAATAACATGAGATGTCACCCAGAATACTTATCACATGGACAGCTAATTTCTGTATTCCACAAAAGTGTTGGACAGCTGTCATGGCTTCCACATTCAGTCTGTTTTCTGCCTCCATACTTTTCCTTTTTTCCTGCCCATTTACTTTTGCAACCACTCCTTGCAAAGCTTGTAGGTGCTGCATAGGTGAGTGATTGTCTAATGTAACAGAGGTGTGTACTGTGTTAGCTGCTATCGAAGTCTTCTTACTTCCCTGGTAAACACACATTAAATACCTATTGTCATAAGCATCTATTGTCATACAACAAACACTTTCATGGTGCAAAGGTCTGCAGGGAGTCAAGGCTAGAGGTGCAATGGACAGTGCTTTTTTCATTTTTACATTTATATTGCACTTACTCAGACATCTAGATGAAAGGAGAAAAGACACAGCCAATAATATCAGAAAAGTATTCATTACTTAAATGAAAAAATGTAAATATTTAGTAATATAAAACAAAGTACATTTCTATGAGCTATTACACAAATTTCATAATAACCTACGTTAGAATAACGTATGTGTACTACCGGTGCTTGTCAGATGCTCTAATTAAGGAACAGATCCTGAAAACAACTTGCCTTTCTCTGGGTATTTTAATTCGAGCAAATTTTCTAAATTTTTTTTTTTAATGTTCCCAAAATGAATAGGCACCTACCTGTTGCTGTACTGGTACTTGTTGTACTACCTGTGTGGGCACTGCTGCCTGGCCAGCCACAGATGTCTGTAAAGTCACAGTTGAACCTGTATCCGACCCAGTCTCTGACGTCTGCATTGTGATCTCTGAACAAAATTAAGATATAAAATTAAAAGGTTAGTGCATATACTTTTTTTAATGTTGTCATTTGTATTAGCACACTAGTTTGTTACTTATCTTTTTTGGGATCTTAAAATTAGCTAGTACCAATCTTAGTATGAGCCAAAAGGCTTTTCCCCCTAATAGCATATAAGTTAGTACAAATGGGGTTTTATCTTATACCTTATATTCAAAATATCTTTCATTTATACGTGTGGAAACATAAATAACTTCACTGAGTTTTGTCACTTTAGCAAAAAGAAAAACCAGAAGCAAACCTACTCTCAGCTTTTAGATAACTGGCCTTCATACAAAACTGATTTTTCTCTGGCTTACGGAATTACCCTATATAATAAACTATATACATTCAAATTCAAAGACAAACTTCTGGCAGGCCATAGAATGAAGGGTTATAATCTGTAAAGCAAACTCTACAAAGCATTTAATGAATCACAGTGAAAAAGTAACTGAAATAACCTTCTTCAGTAGAAAGCATTAAAGCAACCACTGTGGTTAAAATCTGAGAAGAAACTTTTTGATACTAAAATCATACAGAAATATATACACAGTAGAAAAGTGCCTAAGATATCAGCGCTAACACTTAACAGGAACAACAGAAATTTGGATGGGATACAGAAATGGTTGAAGAATCAAGGAAAATGTCTTACAAAGTAAACATCAGAAAGACAACTGAGAATGACTTACGCATTCATATGAAACATAGACCAGGAATTATGGAATTCTTCAGGTTTGCATAACAGAAATGGCAATTCAATTGACTGGGTGATCAACCAAAACTAATTCAAAATCAGGAATTAGACTTTTTTATTAAAAAAAAGTCTTTTAAGCAGTGGATGATTAACTGGTGAAAATAATGACCAGATGAGGCAGGTTTGACTTCACCTGGTACCTTCAAAACAGAAAACTATATGCTTCTGTGTAGAATTACAGTAAAAAAAATACAAATTTCTAGTCTGCAAACCAAATATTGTGATCCAAAAATTTTACTGCTCTTATTTCTATTAATCTATATTGGCTACAGAATACTTTGGTAACCCAAGGTCCAATGTCAATAATAATGAGTAGCATTATCATGCATAACAAGAGGTTTATATGAACAAAAAAATATCTGCAAATACTTAGAATACTTTATCCAGGTGATTTTTTTAGTTTAACTGAACAGATCCAAGTGGCTGCCAGGGAAGAAATTTGACTTCAATCTCCTCCCGCACTCCAATAAAACAACCTCCCCCCAAAAAAACACCCTACAATACTTTTTAAGAAAAAAACATAATAAAAAAATCTGTCTATGCAGGATCATACCAGTACATAGTAGGAGGAATTCATTACTGTACTAAAAAAAAACCAAGGAGCCTCTCAGAAAATCTAGTGTTGTCCTTGCTTGACAACTGAACCAACTACAACAGCCCTTGTTTTCAAGGCTGGATTCCACAGCAGTTTAAGCAGATTTAAACCTGATTTAAAACTACCTCTGACTCACTTTGCAACCAAATTTCACCAGCACAAAGCAGGAAACAGGTATACACATCGGGGGGGAGGGGAGGGGCAGGACCCTACCAACTGGTACCATCATTGCCTTAAACTCCAGGGAACCATACCTATAGTACCTGACAGACCTAACTGCTTCTTCTGAAATATGTAGAGAGATTGATAAATTGTTGATCAAACCTATCTGAGATTAATCAACAGACTCTCAGAGTTATCATGTTGATTGAAGTCTATCTCTTTCCAACACGCCTAACAAAAATCAGGACACAAAATGAAAAGAAAAAAGGAACAGAACTTCACAGATGACTACTGGAATGTTAAAAATTCTAATAATGAAAACAGATGTCCACAGGATAACTATGGAGGAGCTGGAAGCCACTATGCTGCTAGAAAGCTATGACCTGGTTGCCATTACTGAAACTGGGTGGGATGAATGGCTATCGATGGCTCTAGGCTGTTCAGAAGGGATGGGCAAGGGAGAAGGGGCAGAGATATTGCCCTCTATGTCAACGCGATAGAGCGTGAAGAGCTGTCCCTGAAGAATTGGCCATGAGTGGGTCAAAAGCTTAAGGGTAAGAATTAGAGACTACTACAGGCCACCAGATGAAGGGGAGCCTATTGATGAAGTCTTCTTAACCCAGCTACAGGAGGCTTTGCACTTGCAGGCTTTTGTCGTGCTGGGGGATTTCAACCACCACAATATCTGCGGGAAAAGCTGTAGGCAATCCAGTAGACTCGTGGAATGCTTTGAGGATAATTTATTAATTTTGCCACAGTTCCAGTATCAGTCCACTCTAACTGAAAACAAATAGTTTTCCCCTCAATTCCAATGTAAACAAAAACATTCAACTTCCAGTAATAACATCCAGAAAATTTTCTTTGCTTTCCAATATGCAATCACCTTGAAGTTTCCGCAGATAAATTAACAAAAATGTTGTGTCATAAAAGACATCCGTAAGTGCAAGAGATCAAACTCATCCACAATGTAAATGTGTGAGCTTAAGTAAACTGAGCCAGAACTGAACAACTGAAAAGAATTAAAAGTCATTATTTTACACCAGCCCATAGCTTTACTTGACTATATGTTGGTTTTGTGGTTACAGTGTACAAACATGTCAATCACTGCACGGGAGGAGGAACGTTACTACAGTAAAACTGAGTTTTGACTGGTAAGAGACGGTTCTGTATTGCCGTTTCTGTATGTTAATTGCTATGACACATCTCAAGCAGTACTTGATCATTACAGCTGCAATTCAAGATGCTCAAGAAACCAGAGCCAGGTACTCTCATCTAAGTGAAGAACATAATGTGTTCATTTCCTTGTGGCAGTTGTCACTGATTGTGCCTGGCTGACATTACTGTTAGCCCTTTAGGAAAAGGGAGTAGCTTCATTTTAAGAACAGAGGATTGGTTGTAAACCAGCTGTCAGAGAAGCTTTTAGATGGGCAGACTGCGAGTACAGTGAGAGCTGACAATCTACTGTTAGGTGCTGAGGGATGTTGAATGAGGATAGTTAATTATCAAGTATAGAATCACAGAATTGTTCGGGTTGGAAGGGACCTTAAAGACCATCTAATTCCAACTCCCCTGCCACGGGCAGGGACACGTCTCACTAGACTACGTGGCACAAGGCCCTGTCAGACCTGGTCTTGAACATATCCAGTGATGGCGCATCCACAGCTTCCCTGGGCAACCTGTTCCAGCATCTCCTCACCCTTACAACGAAGAATGTCTTCCTAATTTCTAATCTTAATGACTACTGTTTATTTTGTTTCTGGACTAATTCACCCTGAACTACTTTACCTTTTTTAAGCTACCACAGTTTGTTATCTTTTGTTCAGCTATATATTACAATCCTGATGTGTTTCTGCACCTCAGAATTGTAATACACTTTTATTAATAATCAGATAGCAGGTTAACTGGTTGCTCTGTAGACTGATTAATCAGTAGGTAAACTGGGATGGCTAAAGCCTGGCTGTGGAAAATAAACTTTGACACCAGTTTTGCCTAAACAGAAATAAACCTAATGACAATATTAAAATATTCAAAATTGTTTAGGTTCCTTCCATTACTCTGCTCTAAGTCTCTATCCTAAGTGGAATTCTTTACTGTAGCTCACTACACAGTATAGATTTTACCTTGTAGATACCATATGATATGTTTGACACTCAATAATTAGTGTATTCCTGTTCACTGGAAGGTTTTCTAGCACTGTGTTAGTGATGCAGTCGGTGTAATTCTTTTACATTCTATCAATACTGAGCAGTTACATGAACATACTTTTATAATCTACATGAGGTTTCTCCATTTTTCACTGACTCTGCACAGAAGGTAAAGGAACTGCATATTACAGCAGAAAAGATGTCATTCTTGCCTAATGGGACTGTCAGGCGTATCACAAGCAACAGATGAATGTTTGACAAAGATCCTTTTTATTCTGGCTAATTAAGCAGTTGGACACACCCATCTGCTAATGGATTTGCTTTGTATAGCTAGCGCTTCTTGCATCATGTCAAGGTAAACTAAACAGGCTGTATTCTGAAAGAAGGCTAATTAACCTCTCCAACTGGGAAAAAGATATTGCCCAAGCCCAGCTGCTGAATGTGACAAGATTAATATTTCTTCAGCCTAATGAGCAGAACTCAGGCAAAGCTACTATGCTGGAATATTCCTATTTCTTCTATATTCTGTGCAAGCTCATGTTGTCCATTAAGTTCCCTATAGATTATTTTACATACTCAAATTCTTAGTTGAAATTCTTCTGTTTTCTAGACTTGAAATATCAAGACTGAATAGTTTGTCTAACTTGATCAATTACTTACCAAACGAGATTGTTAAAACGTGTCAGATTAATGATTATTGTTCATTTTGTTTCTGGACTAATTCACCATGAACTAATTTACCTTTTTTAAGCTAACACAGTTAGCAAACTTCTGTTAAGCTATATATGCTTTATTGTCTAGATCAAATAAGGTAGTAGGCTTTAGTTCAATACAGAAAACAAAAACCTGTAATTTACTTTCAAGTGCAGCAGGAAATTTCGTTTTGCTCCTCTAGAAGGCTAAATAAAATATCATAGAAGGTAAACTGAACTATATCTCGTAATCACATGCAGTAATGGCAGGCTTTTAATGGTCAGAATAAAAGGCTAATCTTCAAATCTTATCTATTTATGATGATGAATTACCAATATACTCACTAAGAATTTCTGGCAAAATAACGTGTTTCACAATAAAGGAAAACTTCCAAGAACATCAGGTTTCAACAAGTAATGCAGAATACTTGGTTCCTGGACAATAGTAAAAATGGAAACAAGTTTCAATAATATACTGGACTTCTAGAT
>VWZK01008338.1:14093-42082 GCA_013396935.1 Baryphthengus martii
GATAAGCATTCCTTTTCAACTTTTGTGTAAACAAAAAATTTATGAATAATTGCCTACAAATAAGCAATATTATGAATTTGAAGGAACCGCTTATATGTGCTAATAGCAAAGCAGAAGGCAGATTATACATGCTATTCACGGGGCAGGGGGGAAGAACGCTATAAATAATTTTTAGATACGAATGTATTTTCATGTTAGAACACCAGTTTCTTATGAAACACTATTTGGTTGATTGTCCTCTCCAAACACTCTTAGGAATACCAAAGTAGGCAGCTGGACTTTGCTGATATAAGGACTCATTGCTAAATATTTCAGTTAGCAACGTAAATTTCGTTACTCTTTTTTCAGCTTTTCACAGATTTAAGTGAGGAATAATAGTTAACTCAATGGCATGGAATGAAGCATTCATTCTAGATTCACATATAATTTCCAGCAGCAAAACCCTGTAATAGCAGAATAACGGAAGGGGAAAGTACAGAAAGATACACATTGAAAGGAATCAACGCAAGTGGTAACTTGGTAACTCCCTCACAGAAAGTCCATAAGATCAAAAAGCAATGTATTGACAATCAGATTATTAAGTACCTAAGAACAGTACTAGTCAATAACTGTCATGATGAAATTCCCTGTTTCCAGCAGATCACAGACAGCACATGGATGCTTGGACTGAATGACTACATGACTCTCTTACTTTGGTCTACCTACTAATTTTACCTGCAAAATCTTCAAAAGTATATTTACTCTTGGTGGACAATATATCAGTATTACTCATCAGCCCTACACATCAATCAGCAACATCATTACTTTCACAAATAACAGGACTACAAAAAAAAAAGTTCTGAAGAGTTTTTGTTGTTACATGACTAGCAAGTGTAACTGTTAAAAGAAACAAAACTAATATCGTATTTATACAATTCTAAGCCATTAGTTTGCGCAATGGAGATTCTGTGAGTGGAAAAGCCCAAGTATTTGCCTTACACCTAGACACCTAAACAGAGTGTATTAAAATTGAAATTCAGTATTTTGTCTTACTTGCTTGCTTGGCATAGTCTGCAATTGCTTGAAGGAAACAGGTCACTGAAAAGCAGTTCGCAAATAGGCAATAAGATAATATCCTTCTGAAGAAACTAGAATAGAATAATATCCATGAATTTGTCTTTGGCCCACAGGGAAGTGTTTAAATGCCATTGACACACGCTGGAGCCTAGGGAAAAAGTGTTCAGTTATGTTCCAGCTTTCTGTGTCAAAGAGCTCACAAGCCGGTGATCTTCACCCCAGAGACTAAGAACTGTTGAAGGCTATGGCCATTAGAGTCAGCACTAACCACCACACTTATGGGATTGTAAACCTATGGCTTAACTAATGTATTAGATCAATGCTTGATTCTTACCTTTCAACGGTCTAATTGGCTAGCAGTTCAGCATAAATAAACGCTTGCCTGAAATCTGGACATTTGGCTGGCGTCTCTCAGAACATTCCTGTTACAGCAGTTCCCAACTACAAAGCAATAGTAGCTGCAACAACTTACACCATAGCTGCACCTGTAAATCTGCTTGGTATGGTGCCAACTCATTGCAAATTGGAGAGGAAAGCATCGGGAACGCAAGATAATTCTGAACTACAATGCAACTAAAACAGACTTAAGATGGCAATAGGCAGGGAATGTGGAAGGGGACAAGGACATATAGTTAGTTGTGTCGAAATTGTGTCTTCATCATACTCATCTATATCTTCCATCATTCTGCACCTGATAGATGTCTAGCCAAACAAGCCTTGCTTATCCTTACACCTTCCTTCTAACTTACCCTATATCCTAATTTACCCTTATCCTTTCTTATGTTTCTATCGAAAGAGTATATAATAAAAAAAAAAAAAAGAAAAGGAGGTTAAAATTATGCAATACCTAAAATTAAAAGATATTCCAAAGGGTAGAAATGCATTCTGTGAAGAAGCACTGACAAAAAAGAACCAGAAACAAGGAAGAAATTATCCTGAATGAGGTACAGAATGAGGCAACATTTTGTGAACTGAAATCACTTCAGTGTAAAGCATTTTCACTGATCACATTCAGACATGAATTATCTGGAAAGTTAAGGGCAAGGCATGTGAACTCTGCCTTGGCACCAGAGTAATTAGCTCAGCCTTGAAGCTCCAGTGAGCTCTGAACAGGGGCATAGCTTGCTCATCTCTGTCTGTGTTGTATCATGTACATGTATCCTCTGACTTATCGTAACTGAAAAGCATTTTTTGAATCATTTCAAGGGAAAAATCTGGGTGTAAAGAGCTGATCAACTAATTCACATGAAAGCCTGGAACCTGAAAGTGTGGAATTTACAGTGGAAGAATTTTCAAAAATTAGTATTTTGAGTAACTTCCGCTCCTAAACCAACCACATATCGGTGGCTTAGAACTTCATACTTATCAGGAGGCTTGCATGTTTTTAAGCCCTAATCTGATATACTTTATGTATCAGTGGACAGCATTCTTATCTCTTCATAAGACTACTTAAGACTGTCCCTGGTTTGACAGCATTCACTATAGTAAAACATTTGTCCCTGGCTTGACAGCATTTACTTTGGTAGAATATTTGTCTCCGAAGATAGGTTGAAAGCTTTATTTTATATTGCAAAGAGAAATGCAAGGACTAAACTGTTAAATAGATTGGCAGTGGAACATCTCTTAGTTTATTTCTGTGAAATTTAAAAGGTACAAATCTCAGCATATTATGTGCTGTCTATTCTAATGAAAATCACAGAAGAAATATTCTCAGATGCTTTCTTTGTGCTGTTAGTTGCAATTATGCATGAGAGTAACTTGTTTCACTGAAACACATACACATTGAAGTCTTTCTGATCTCCGTAAACAACCTCATCATAACACATATTAAGTGTTGTCAAGTTGAAAACTACTAAGTATTTAGATACAACTGCCACGCTGTAGAGAAAATGAGAAGTTAAGAGATACATATATCCCTGAAGCAAAGATGACCAAGCAGCCTAACTGTATTAGGAAGGATGTAGCCATCAAGTGCCTCAGTTTCACACTTGAGATTGCATCTGGAATGCTCTGTCCAGTTCTGCACCCCTCAGTAAATAAATAAATAAATAAACCTGCAATTAAGTATTGCTGAGGAACACCAAGATGATTAGAAGCCAAGAATATCTAATGTGGGAGGAAAGGTTGACCAAACTGGATTTGTTCAGCCTTGAGAAAAGAAGTCTATATATATACAGTTCCCTGAAGAAAATATGTATAAGTAAATTACTTGCCTCCTAAATTTCATGACATACCTTTATAACTTCTGAAAAGGTGCACAGAAATACTTTTAGTGATAAATAAAGTCTTCACACACAAAAGATGAGAAGAAAGCTCTTAGATAAAAACAGAAAGGTGTCAAATTTCTCCACCATCTGACACATGGAAATAATAAGAGCTAGTCAAAACCAGTTGTAATGTCTAAGAAATAGCATAGCTGCTAGTTGATGCAACTTCACCTTATTAATAACAAAGTTCATTATCCACTACAATTTAATTTGCCTTACTTGGATTATAGCCTGATGCCTTCCTGTATTCAGCAAAAACAGACATGAGAATTGTTATTTCACTGCTCAGAACCTTGCAGTCTTACAGCAGCAGCCTTTTAGTCCTTGCAGAAAACAACCGTTTGCCTCCTGCAATTTTTCCCAAGCTTTTGTTCCATAAGAAGGCTTCATCCCTTATTTTGTGTCTCCCTTCCTTTCCAAAAATTACACTGATACCACACCAATGTCTTTTCACACAGCAAGAGAGTAGCCTGACGCCAACATTTCGAACTTGCACTGTATATATGAGTGCCTATGGACTTTTCAGTACAAAAAACAGTTTTACTGTTACAGAGCTAATATTCCATGTCTCCAAACTCACCCCTATTTCAGAGAGCAAACTACTCTCTTCTACTTTCTGAGAGATAGCAGATAGCTCTTAATTCGCCTGGAACGCAAATCAATATGGAAATTTTTTTGTAACTTTAGGAGGACAACTGTAACATGAAGTGCTGAAAGCCCCAGTTGCTCTCAACTGTTCACTCCTTTAGCCTAAGGAGAGATAAACATTATAGGCACTTCTACTGAGGTTCAATAGGGCATGCAAAATTATCAATTATTATATGGGGAGTTCCTTAACTGCAAAAGAAAACTTTCCTGTCAGACCTCACATAACTGGCTACATGCTTTACACAAGTTTGTTGAAGTGTTACTGCTCACAGCATATACACCAATGCAACTATTATATTTATATTATACCCTCTGCAGTCGATTGACAGGTATCACACTGACTGTATCATGCCTAGAAAAGTGCTAATTTTTTATTTCTGATGAAGAGCAGGTTTCCTTTGATTCTCAGGACTGTGATTCAACTTTCTACTACAAAGCAGAATAAAGCGACGAACTACTGAAAGATTCATTTTCAGGTTAAGTAAGTGAGTCAGCATTGGTTTGCTATATTGCATTGTGTTAGCCCAAAGTAAACAATGCTACCCCCATATAAAATACTTATTTTATCTCCATCCTAATTTTTCAAGTGAAATACTGAAGAGTCCTCTGTATTATAATAATATTAAACAAACAGAATTCCCTTTTCTGTTCAAGAAAGAAAATAAACAGAAAAAATACCAAAAACCAAATACAGAACCTTGCAACCATAATTAAAATACTTACAGTCAGTTAAAATGTCAGAATTTAGTATGTTCCCAAGTGATTCTCCACTTCTGGTGATTCAAGATAATGACACCATTACCTCAATTACTTTGAGACAGCAGGAGAAAGAAATGTGGCTCACCTGGCATCAAATATAAAATAAGCTCAGTGACAATACTTGCAGGAGTTTAAGAATAGACAGATTCATGCTCTGGTTGCTGTTGTATCCATTATATTTTCACAATGAATGTGTTTGCAAATAAGCCAAATCTAAATGCTTTATTCATATTTGAAATGTCAGGGATGCTTATTAATAAAAGGAGCAGCCAGTCCTATTTGCTACTTTTTCAATTACTGTCTTTAAAGACTTCAGGGGAAACAGAAATTTCCTTATGAAGTGCAAATTACACGAACCTAGAACACCAAGATGGACTGCACCCTTACCACACAATGCAAGAAAACACACTGACACAATATAAAGACATTTTCTTCTCTTACAATTTATTTACAAGGAGAGACACGGCACATCTTCTAGCACAAAAGGAAGCCACAATAATATCCGTATCAGAGCTTTGTGATATTTACAAGAATTGGTAGCTTTCGTGTCTTTCCCTTCCCACCTCTTCACACCTACCTAAGATTCTCAAGTTCCTGGGAAAAAAGTTCTCTACCCTGCAGAGGACTACGTGCATGTTACTCCTAACTCAACTCTTAAAAATACAGTAGTTCTGCTCTTTGAAACAGAAATCCGTTACATATGTTCTCTCTTGGTGTTTCAAATGTGTCTGAAATGTGCCCCATCTTGTATCAACACAGAAGATTCACCATTTGTATGGTCTACATTTACAGATGGCACACACAAAGAAACTGTTATGCAATTATCACCTAACCACACACAGCACCTTAACATGAAAGGAAGTGCCTCAAGTACTCAGTGCAAGGTGTATGTGACAAGGTTAAAATCTTTCTCTCAGGCTTTGCTGTAGGACCAGAAATTTGCTTCAAAATATAAATAAATTGCATTTATTTTAACCAGAAATTTGCTTCAAAATATAAATAAATTGCATTTATTTTACATATCATGATCAGTTGTTATCACAGAATGCTAAAATATTAGAAAGCAACAGGAAGTTCTCTTTCTGCAGAAATAATAAAAATATGTTCCTGAACTATAGGACAGAAAAAATAAACAGGAACATTTATATACATGTTACCACACAACCTAAACCAGCAAATAAACTATTATTCATAAAGTCATTTTAAAAGTTCCCTCCTCCAACAACGTTAAAACAACTTCTAAAATAACCCAGATATTCCAAATAGAACCATCTCCATCTACAGAACACTAAATCCTTAACATCGGTATAGAGTTGCATGGCACATAACCTGGGCTTTTAGTGTGCAAAATAAACACTTCCATGTTTAAATAAGCGACGTGGACGTGCACGTGCATATGCCGCGCAGATTCCACCCTGAATATACGAAACACTCCCAGTGTAAACTCCTGAAAGAAACTTTATATCTTGTAGCAAAAATCCTCTGCTGTGCTACATGAATCATTGAAGACAGATCGAGGAAGGTGACCCTTGTCCTCTATCTGGCACAGGTGAGGTCACACTTGGAGCACTGTGTCCCATTCTGGGCTTCTGTACTGGGTTTACACGGCAAGGTTCTGGTCGCAAGAGGACTACAGGGTGGCTTCTGTGAGGAGATGCCAGAAGCACCCTACTTCCAGTTGGGTCCAAAATAGACCAACTGCTAGCTAAGCTAATCAACAATGCTGGTAGCACCTCTGTAATAATGTATTTAAGAAAGGGTAATAAAGGCTGTGCCACAGCAGCTGACAGAGGACTGAGAAAATGTGAAAGTAACAACTCTGCAGACACCAAGGTCAGTGAAAAACAAGGAGGAGGAGATGCTCCAGGTGCTGGAAGTGTTGCCCGTGGTGAAGACCAGGATGATGCAAGCTGTCCTCCTGCAACCCACGGATGTCCACAGTGCAGCAGATAACCATTATGCAGCCCAGGGTTGAAACACAGGAAGTTCTTGCTGAACATCAGGAAACGTGTGTGGGTTTTTTTTATTGTGAAGATGAAAAATAATTGGCACAGCTTGTGGCATCTCCATCCCTGGAGATTTTGAAAAGCTATCTAGACATAGTTCTAAGCAATTGACTCTAGGTGGTTCTGTTTGAGCAGAGGGATTGGAAAGAGTTGGCGTCTGGAGGTTCCTTCCCACCTCTGGGGCTTTCTCATCACACAGAAGGGCCAAGTCCCTCTCTCTGAAAGCTCTCAGAGGAGTCAAGTCAGGGTGCTTCACCAGAGCTTCCTGCCTTCATTGCTGCACTGCCCATCGCTGGGCCCTTCTGCTCAGCAGCTACAGCCTCTCATCACACGATTTGATGAGCCCTAGGTTAATCCCTGCCCAACAGGCTACCAAAACATGGCCAATGTCCTATGAAGCAGAGGCCTTCCGCGTTTTGGGTGTTGCTGCCCTCGCTCAGTAGTGGTTCAGCTCCAGCCCCAGAGGCTCCTGCGATGTTGCCAGGGGGCATTTGTGATGGCCCCAGGTTCGCTGCTCTTCACTAGCCGCAGGCTCTGCCCCAGCACATTTTGTCCAGGCCTCCTGTGAGCGCACATGCACAATGTGCAACCTCCAGCAGGACTGTGGACCTCCACCCGGGGTGCTGCCTTTGTGCAGAGGCTCGGCTTGCACGGGTGCTGTGGGTCCCACACACTGGCTGTCCCAGGGCTGTGGGCTTGAGGAGGGTGCAGGGGCCCCTGGCACTACTGAAGGCTCCCAGAAACTTCCTCCACCTTCCCTGACCACTGCCCCCAGGTACCCTGGGCTAGCTCAAGGCATTCTGGCTGTCTGGGGCAAAGTGCAGGGGGTGGGGTCCTGGACTCAGGGCTAGCGTGCCTGGAGGGGAGCTGAGGGGGCAAGCGCACATAGAGGGCAGGCCATGGTCCTGGCTGGCCACTTTCCAGCCTGCAAGGAGATCCTCAGGAGGCCCTCGCTGCCCCTCGCTCACCACTTTCTGGGGCTTTCTTTGCTCCTGGCACCAGAAAAGCTCAGGCACTTTGCACTTCTCCTGGCAGGACATGGCATCAGGACTCCAAGGAGTCTCTGTGGGACAGTGGCTCTGCTGCAACGGCTGGCATGAGCCAGCTGCAGCAGGAGGCAGCAGCAGATGGTCTGTGCCCCATCTGCGTGGGCAACCTGGGCAACACAGCCTACGTCAACACCTGCTTCCACACCTTCTACCTTGACCGCACCCAGCAGTGGGCTGCCACAAGAGCTGCGAGCCTGCTCTGCAGGCGGCCTTTCAACTGCATCCTGCACACAGCGAGGAGACCAGCGACTACCGTCAGTATGCGGTGAGCTCACCCTCCCGGCTGGCAGAGGCCCGCAGCCAGGCAGAGGGTGCGCAGCAGATCCCTGCAGCATCGCTACCGCCTGTGCCCAAGACCCCAACAGCAATGAGCCCACAGCTGGGAGAGGGGGGGGGCCTGTAGGGAGGGACCAAGGGGTGTGAGAGGATGCAGGTCCGGGGACCTCGGATGCCTCCACCTGGCAGGCCTCAGGGGAGCACCCCACCACACCAGCCCTGCAATTAGACTAATCCTCTGCTACAACTTGCTGGCACTGACTGCCTTCATGAAAATGGTACAAAGAACTAAAAGCTTTTCAAAAAGTGCGTCTTTCAAAACCACTTGTTACCCTACATGTGAACACATTAAACTGGTGGTGGTGGGAGATGCAATGTTATCTCTTCCTCTAAAAATAAGTCAAATTTGCACCACGTAAACCATTACATAAAAAAAAAAAGGTGTTGTTTACTATGCCAAGAAAGATAGACTGTAAAAAGATCACCTTATGCAGTGTAACTCTGCAGCTCTCAAAATGAGTCATAAAGAGCAGAATCAACACACGTAGCAGTCCTTATGCTTGTAACACAGCAACCTGCTGAGATTCAGTACAGTAGAGTCTGCAAACTCCATACACGCTACTGCTTACATTTGTCTATTATGAATGGGAGTTTAGAACAGATATGTAAATTAAGATAGGTTTACAAATATATCCTTTTTATCAGGGAAATTAGTTACTTTAATGACCCATGAAAGCCATTTGGCTCAGAGTGGCAGTGTGCAATGAACTGCCTTTGAATCAATAAGCATCCCACACCTTCAGTCTGCCTCCTGCACACAGTGGCCACGTGGGCAGGAAAGGCAAGATAACAAACTCCTCTTCAGGGGACAGCAAAGTGTGGAAGCACAACTCCAGAACACGGTACCCAAAGAACAAGCAGGACAATCAGCACCACATAGTGTTCTGAAAGTTCAGAAAAGGTAAAAGATGCAGGGCAGTTGGGGAGTCATACATGAGGGGTGCAAGGATGGTGCTCATCCTAGACCGGATGCACTGTTTCTCACCACCCAAAGGGAGATCTGTCCCCTACACCTGTCATCACCAGCACTTGCCCCAAACTCGGTCACCCTCCATCCATGTCACTGCTTTGCCCCCTCGAGCCCCTCATTTTTGGCCCCTGGGAGCCATCATTTTGTCATTGCTGTCTTTTCATATGTGCACAGAGCACCCCAGCACTAGCCACAGTAGCTACATCCAACAGTTTGCTCAAAGCCCCTTTAAGCTTGAGAATACCTAAGGACTGGAATGTTTTTACTAATACCCTGGCTGTGGTGAATTTCCCATCTTCTGTCACAAGTAACACAGCAAACTACAACCTCTTGGTATAATTAAAGGTGAACGAGGAGAAGTGAGAAGCAGCATACATACCATATTAGAAAAGAAAGCTACCTAAAATGCCCAGTGCCTCACTCTGTAGTATTTAGTGTGATATGTAGAATCATTCTAAAAGCTTTCAACAACTGGAAAGTTGATGGCTGAAGCTCTTTTTCAGGGGTTAGTAAGATGTTTCGTACAGTCCATCAAAGCTGTGAGAGATGGTGATAATAGGATTTCTGCAAAGCATACTGCCATGTGTTACTCAGACATGTCTTGCCTTGCTTTTTCAAAGATGCTGTCTCCACTGAAGTCACTCCTTCTGTGCAGGTATTGTAATTTTGCCAACCTAACCTCCTACTTGCCAGGGAGTTCCAGAGCCCTGTCCATGGTGAAGTTAGACATATTTTGTGGGATAATTCTGGAGCTGGGATTGGTAGCTAGCATGAGGTAGAAACTGTCATCTTTATTTTACCCTCACTCTAACTCTACTTGTTACATGCCCTGGACCTGGTTTGATGTTTCTTTCTTATTTTCACTTTTGCAGCAACAAGTTTGACAGTTTTGTAGATTCTGTCCTCAACGGAATTCACTTCATTAAATTCTTCAGGGTAAAATATCCCCTCCATTGCTTTGTGGCCACAGTCTACCAAACTGCACAGCTGGGTACCTGCTCCCTTCCACAGCTACAGCTGTTGGGAAGATTTTACTCATGAATAGTTGATGATAACCTTCCTCAAATCTCTTTTGTTATAAACACTGTGATACAGTCTACCTTTCTGAGCAAAGGCACATGTTCTTTACTTCTAAATCAATCTCTGGGTCTTATTTTCAAAACCCTCACAAGAGTTCAGAGGGATCACATCCACAGGCCTGGCTCTAATAGCTCTGTGGAAGCCATGGTTATAGTCCTTCGTAAAACCTGGTAACACAACAACATGGCAAAAAGTACTGTGCATTAAAATACCTCCACATCTTAGTTTTAAGCAACCTATTACAGCACTCTGCAGTGGAGGCTTTTGCTTCATCGCTAGTAACGAGATACTGAACATTAAATACACTGTTAAAGCAGCAAAAAGGCTGGTTTAAAAACAAAAAAAATTATTTCCCCCATCAATCAGCAGTTTCTGACATGTGCACTGCCTGCTAATAACGGTTTTAAAAGCCCCAGCTATGTCAGAATCCATTTTGTCTTTTAGACCAATGGCAGAGTCATGCTTGCACAATACATCTAGCACCATACTTAACAGCAGTGTCATGTTTGGAAAACTACTGCATGTCTGTTCTGGTTAGACACAGCTGGGAGCAGAGTACCACACAGCCATTCACTCACTGCCCCTCAACTCTCCTCTCAAGTGGGAAGCAGATGAGGGAGAATAGCACAAACTGCCATAGGTTGAGATTAGGAGAATTTAATACAACCATGCAAAAGAAGTAACAACAACAGTAACAGTAACGAAACAACATACAAAAGGCGTGATACTGGACGAACCGAGGAAGATGCTGCACTGACTGATCTCGCCAGAACATGCGAGCTTTGCTCAGCCCGCACTCTGTCCTTATACAAGAGGAAGGGTAGGGTAAAATTGTGTGATAATTTTCAGAGGGTATATTAATCTTTGGTACGAATTTCAGACTGTCTTCTGAAAAGAACTTCCTATGGACTCCAGATACCGAAACAAATTACACTTACAGTTATGATATTTTCTTTTTTTTTCTTTTGTTTTTTGTTTGGTTTTTTTTAAACACAATTGTTCTTGACTTCTATTCAATTACTGTATGCATATAAATCGCACAGTTTAAAAAGCAGTCAGATGGATTTTGTTTTCTGTTGTAGCAAGTTTCCCACAAATACTAAAAAGTTTCTATGTATATCAAAATAAGGAGAAAAAAAAAGATAAATCAGTGAGGAAGCAGGTGATTTTAACAGGAAGTACATAAGCAGTATACAAAATGCAAATGTAGAATCTAACCTAAAGCAAATAGAGATACACTTCCTCTAGCAAGCTATCATAAATTAAATGGTTACTGTTATCACACTCCGCAATAAATGTCAGACAAAAATACACTTAGGAGTTAATATATTACATCAAAGTCACAATTAACATTTTATACTTTCAATCTGAGGTTCATTGTCTAACTTTGGATTTATGATACTCAAATGATTAAAAACTTCTGTTGTGCATCAGTTTATGAGAAGCAGTACGTTATCTGAAGTTTTACTGTATTACAGCCAGAAAGCTGACTGAGAGAATGACAAGTAAAGGTAAGGTAAGACAAGAAAGGACAAGGTAAATAACTAATAACAAACACAGGCTCTGAAACTGGCAAGGAGCAACTGTATCCTCTGCAGTATGTCTGATGTACTAGAGAACACAAAGTGAACTTCACTCAGATTCTTCCAGAGTGTACAGGAAGAAGAAAAGCATAATAACATACAATAGTTTAAAAGTTGATTCTATTGTCAAGTTTCTAGGATGTTCAGTCATTACCAGCAATTCACTGAGACTGAACTGTTGTCAAATCTGAATTTGTAATTTACTGATGATGTAGTGAGAGCTTCAAAATAAGGAACAAGGAAAGAAGGTTCTACATACTATTTTTGTCAATATAAAGGCAAAAGGCAAAAGAAAAATACTACTACTGGTGGAAGCATAAGCAAAGAAAGTGGAAGTTAATGAAAGGATTGTCTAATCCAACTAGGAAATGGATTTGGGATGATTACAATCTTGTGTGTTAAAAAAAAAAAAAAAAAAAAAATCTAGGACCCTCGCTTCCATCTCGCTTCCTTTCCTGCCTAGAAAGGAGTTACTCTGATGAAACACCTGAAACTTGGTTCATTACAGAAAACCGGCTGAAGTATGGGATTGGAAAAAGACAGCAATGAAAATTATAAAGCTGTTTCAACAATCGTGTTGCATAGATAAAATTTGATAGCATGATAGGTTAAGAACTAGTATGAATAACCTGTGGCATTTAAGAAAGACAAATATTACCGGAGAAATTTATAGTAAGAGCAGACTAATCTTTGAGTTGTAGCTCAGAAACTTTTGTTAAATATTACAGGTAAGGTTCTGACACTCATGGATATCAAAACTGCCACATTTCTTTACTAAGTAGCCCTAAATCTGCTTGAAGAATCTCATACTACAATACTACAACGGTTGTGTAGTACACTGTTTTATGCTGCTGGAGGCTGTAAGGATTTCATTAGTAGAATCAGCCTAATATACACTGTATGAATTTGATAAAGATGCCTGCCATGCAACACTTCAAGATGTTATTTGGCAGTGCGTGTTTCAGACGAAGAGCTCTGAATTGACTTCAACATCAAGAGAGGGTTGTCATCAAGGGTACAAAGTCCAGCTGGAGGCCAGTCATTAGTTGAGTACTTGCAAGGATTGATACTAGGCACATTACTGTTTAATATCTTCATTAATAACCTAGATGACCGAACAGAAAGCACCTCAGCAAGCTTGTGGGTGGTACAAAACTGTAAGGACTGGTTTACAGATAGCGGTTGGTAGTGAACTAAAAGCCACGATACAATCAATCTGCTTTTGAAATGCTTTTAAAATCTACATTTTTGCATTGACAAACAATGATAACAATCAATCTTTGTGAAATAAATGGTAACACTAAAAAACTCACGTTCCAACACATTTTTTTTGAGACTGATATATGCTAACCAATTTTAGCCCTCAATTTAGCCTCGTTTCTTCTCCGCTGATTAGGATATTGTCAATTTTATACTAGTATATTCTTTTCCTCAAACGGAAGCTCTTCAATCTGATTGGGAAAAAAACATCGAAAAAGTACTGAAGAGAGAAACGATGGTGAGCCAAGACTAAAGTTCCTTAAATCCTAGTCATTTCCTTAGAAATTCAGCAACATATGTAAGTTGCTAAATCACAATAGGAAATTATGTCAAGTGTATTGACAAACTTTAAAAATCCCATACTTTTGAAAAAGAAAACCACTAAGCCACAAACTTTGACTAAGGATTAGCTAAAAGGAATTAGATTCCTAAATACTTTTGGGTATGTAGGCCTAAACACTTTGTGATTTAGAGAATCAGCAACACAGGGAACAGACAGCAAGTTTCTAGACTAACATCCTTGTTTCTGGATCTTCTTTCACCTTCAACTAGTATTTTTTTTAACCCATCAGTTTATGGCCCTGTACCTTCCAAAGTACATACGCATATTAACTTTGACATTGTTACTTGGTTTCTTTCAAATGGATTAAAAATGTTATTTCAGAGTATAAAATACATACTCTTTTCTCTGTAATTTCAATTACTGGTAGTGTTAACAAGTTTTTAAAAATAACGCATTTTCAAAGTAATATTTTAATCGTTGTTTCTATACTAAAAGCAACCAAGCTGGTAATCACTTTTCAAAATTAATTTCTGAAGTCTGAAGTGTTAAGGATTATATATTTAGGACATTTTTTAGGCTCTACAACACAATTCTTTCTTGTAGAGAGGAATGTACCTGTCAGTCACATTTCCTCCCTTGAAACACATACACTTTGCAGCTTTTATCTGTCACTCCCATTACGTGTAATGCAGGCAGCTTAGCACTAAAACAAGTTAAGAAACTGCACAAGTTAAATACATAAATTATTATGACGATGACAGAAATGTCCCGCAGCTCCATTTGCTTGCTTTATTAAGGAAGATAAAGCTAATTATTTGCAGCTGTCAATCATGAAGATCTAGACCTATTTCAGTCAACATAAGCCTTGGACAAGCTAAAATAATTTTTACACTTAAACTCCATTTTTCCCCCTTTCTTGAAAGCAGAATTTTATTATAAAACTGTAAGTATCTACACAAGAGTCAATACAGACACATCAGGCATAAAAATTATAAGGATTTATTTTTTCATAAATAATTTCCTATATTGAAGATGTATATGCCATATAAAACTGAATATTAATTACTTCATTATCATATTTAGAATTTTGATAGTTGTAAAGAATCTCCATGTATAAAAAAACCTTAATCTGAAAACCGCAGAAAAAGTTGTGGTTGCAAATCTAGACCTTATGTGACACTTCAACCTCTGTACTAGAAAGTTTGGGTATCTCACAAAAATGGAAAACATTACAATTTAAAATTCATTTCAAAGTTCAAAGAGAAACTCAAGGTCTTGTTACACTAGATGTATACAGAATATTTCCTTTACAAAGTTTTAAGGATGTTCACTCGAAGTGTGAGCTTTTAAAACTCTCTTCTTTTGCTGTCTTTCTCTATTACAATTTCTCATCCATCAGAGTATAAGAAAGGTAAATAAGCAGGAATGGGCAGTGTAAGCGACAAGCTCCAAGTGACAATACTGAGAATACGGACAGCACCCCAAGAAGGTTAAATTATGCAAGTCAAGGGGACAGGCCTGGTGTCTTTTCTGTTGATTTGTCTCAACCACTCATCAAATGCAAATGTAACGGAGACAGGAGACCCACTGAAAGAAACTGTCAGTGCTTTGTAGGACAATAACTTTATTCTAGAGTGGATAGCTGAAAATAAACACTCATGTTTTTTCACCTTCTAAAATTACATACATACTTTAAACTGATCAGATTAATTCCTGCTGGAACCCTCAGTCTTCATAGGAATCAAGAAGAGCACATACTAAAATACTGATGAAAGGGAGGCAAATGGTTTAACCAAGCAAAGGATTTTTTCTTATCCAAGGATTTTATGACTACAGAATATTTCCAGTCAAAGTCAAAATTAATTCCTGCATAATGTCCATGTATTCTTCTGGTAAATTTTGTATCTTTTACTCAAAGATTTCTGCCTGGTTTGCTTTATGAAAAGTACTTAAAGCAACATTCTAATTATAAACAAACTGAACTACATACATTCTGCTATCTTGAAGTGTAAATTTTAAGAACAGTAATTACAAATTATGTCTTTTCCTCATGTTGATCTGCTTGCAAAAATTCACATAAAAACCTCACAACTTATATAGGCAATTAACAGAAATTGAATTGATTCACTTCCCTAGACAGTTAATGCAAGATTTAAAATACTAGGAGGAGTTTGTTAAACTTCAGCTCTGAAAACAAAAATGAGTAGAAAGCAACTGCAGAAAAACCCATGTAAGAAAAAAAACACCACTATTTTTTTCTAGGAAACAGAGAAAAAAATCCACTCTAGAGATAAAATAAATTGGCCCACAGGGTGGCAGAAAAGAGACATACACAGACACACAAAAAAAAACCAAGAAAAATTCCTGAATAGTATTTGAAAAAAAAAAAAAATCTACCTTTAGCAGCACTTCATCCAGGAGCCTGACAAAAAAAACCCACCAAGACGGTTAGGGATAAAAGGAGGTAGGGTAACGATTTATCCCTACAGCTTGCTTGCACATTGATTATAGTGCGGAAAACCAGGTAAGTAGTATATTACAATGGAGTAACCTCACAATTTATGAATACTTCCCACGTAGTTTCTACACAGAGTACTATCTAGACATGCATTTGAGTAAGCACAGCTGTTTCCAGAAGTGTGTTCTGCCTTACCCTTAAAATAAAAGTACCCAAGCCTAAACTAGCATTTCTGATAAATCTTCATAACAGTTGAGTGCTGTATAGTTTCACTTCTAGTTCTAGTATAGGTACAGTAGTATCCCATTTCGGCCTAAAAAAACCTCAAAACAATCTCACCTGGGGTCTAAATATTTTCAAGAAAAGTAAAAAAAAAAAACAACATCAAAATATAGCATAGAATTTAACTTTTCCTAGCTAAAACACTCACCACCACTATGCTCATAGTATCTAAATAAGTATAGAACCAGAAGAAAGAAAGCAAAATGGTTGTTCAAACAAGTACCCCTAAACAGATTATGCTATAAAAGCTCAAAAGCAGTCTTTAAACTCCCTGAAACCTTACACATCAAGAGCACAAAAATGTTACAGGCTAGTAGAAAGTTATTTCACTTGGGAACAGGCTGAAACAGCGATCCTTATTTCTAAAGGTAGCACCTCTTAGAAATACCACACATACCTAGTAGTCTTTAATTTCAAGTGCATGCCTGTATGAAATCTACTAAACATCTCAGTTCTTGATAGAGACGGTTTAATAACTATACAGAATTTGAAGGCATACAACAAATATTTATTTAATTAGGATTGTATAAGTGATTTTTCTTGTGGCAGTATGCAGAAATTTATTTAAAACACGAAACATTTGATATTAATGTAGTATTATAGAAGATTAATTAAAAAAACAAGCAAAAAATAATCAGACACCACTGTCATGCTCTTTTTTACCTTTGTATCATTTCTAATGCTTTTGAGTAGGCACGTCTCTCAGATTAGATCGCACTGATAAATCAGATACCTGGCCATCAAGAGCTACTAGATTAAATATTCCCCTATAGTGACTAAGCATGTGAAATTTATTTCTTAAAACTCAGATAATGAAGATGTTAATAGGTGAACTCTGATTATATCACTGAAGACAAGTTGATAAACCAATTTAGAACTTCCTGTATTGTTTTACAATCACACACAAAGATAAATTTCAAAAAAATCATTAATTATGTTAGCTTCTGAAATTTTATTATGAACATGTACATTACAAAGACCCAAATATACTAAGAACGCAGCTAAGCTGCAGATAATCTTTGAAGTTCTAGTCCATGGAGACTGTATTTGGGCTGCTTACTAACTTCATTTTAGGTCAAGCTATGGTGGCTTATTATGCTGTTTGTAGTAGATTTGGCGATTTAGACAACTGCAAGATTACTATGGAAGAGATGCACTGGGCAACATGTTAAAACTAAATACCTAAACCATTAATAAAGATTTAGACTATTTTAACCAATTTATTTAGAATGCAACTGGTGTACTAACCCACTTCCTTCTTCAACCCTCTAATGGACGATACAAAAGACATTATATTCGTCTTATTAGAGGGTTGAATTCTGAAATAAGAGCAGATAGGAGCGCCTTCAGCTCTAAACTCTAATAATATACACAACAATGACCATCTGTCTCCATAAATCATTTAATGGTTTATACAATGTTACATATTTCACTGATCTAAGTGTAGAAAAGGAATTCTAAATATATTCAAGTAGACAACATACATGTACCCTCTAAACTAGAATAACTCTCAGGAGAGCCCTGCAGTGAAGGTCCTTGACTAACAGTTAGAATCTTTAAATTCAGTACCCTGCTTTCCCACCACATTTCTTTTTATGACCTCAGTATGTCACTTTGCCTGCCTGAGTTTCAACCTTCCCACCTGTGAAACAGAGAGAACTGTATTTTGCTGTCTCGCAGTCATGTCAGAAGAGGAAATACACCGACATCTCTGATCCAGTGAGATCTAGCAGTAAAAAATGGCTGTAAACAGTACAAAGTAGATTATTCTCAGATTTCTAGGACTGAATCTGTCTGCTGGAACAACTGAGTCCTAACAGATGTTTCCTATCGAAATATGCTCTTGTTAATGCTTATGACTGATAAGTCAATTCCCAAGTACTTCAGCATTTAAATTCAAATAGTCCCAATGGATACTAGTCATTGATAGCAATTATATAATCTGTAAAATTTATATTTCCACTTTAAAAGCAAATCAGGAAGAGGAATAAACTCATTGCTGAACAGATGACTTAGTAAGATATGCAGTGACAATTCCTCAAGTATGTTGACAAGTTCAGTGATCTTTTTCATCCAAACAGCACAAACAAAAAGCAAGGAATTGTTCCACACAACTTACTTTTATGTAGACTATCACTGTGCTCTGCTTTGACTCCGCATTTAATGAGATTTACCTCAACAGGTTTAAAATCGATTATTTAACTGACTAAATTCACAAAATCTACCCGCTGTGGACAATTCTATTGCTTTGTTCACTTCTTCATATCAATCTTTCACCAGCAGAATCTCAACTATCATAGAGTGGCTTTAATAAACCAGAGTCAAACAGCAAAACAGCTTTGAAAGCATTCTAAATAATCAAACCATGTTGCATTTAGAATGAATGTCAATTTTCTGAAACACTGATAACTGGATAGCTCAATTATCCAATGCTAGAACAGCACCGGCAGATACAAAAGAGAGGAACAGTCAGGATCATCAGTACCTCTGGTAGTCACTATGGGACCAGAAAAGTAAATATGACCCTAAGCAAAACTGAACACTAGATAGATACCTATTAATGGGAAAAAAAAAAGTTTAACACAATGGAGCAAGACATACAGAAGGTGGTACAGTTATTTTTAATGAGAATATACACAAAACTATGTCTCTGTGACAACTGAATACAAATAGCAGTATGTATCAAAAACGTGGTTAAAATATATAGTCCCATCCCGACATTGCATGTTTTGTGAACTGACCAACCTGAAGACACAGACAAAATGGTAAATTAAGTCTTTTATACAAACTGCAGCTGTTGCCAACATGACATACCTAAATTGATCACTTAAGCAGGACTCTTAGATGCACTAGAGTACGCTCCAAAACTATAGTTTTCATTTATAAAAGTATCTTCTGGTTTTCAATATTATGAAGGTAATTTTGCAGTAAAAAAAAGGTAAATTAAACCAAGTGATGACTTCAGAGTTTGACACATATTTGAAATGTTAGTATCCTGCTCAACAGCTTCCCAGATGAACTCATCATGTTGTGACTGCATGCTTGTCTTCACCCCCTACCCCTCTCTGGTTTTCAGGCCATACAAAGACTTCTTCCAAATGCCTCATGCTTTCCCACTGGACGGCAGAGAGATGTGCTGTGCTGCTAAACTGTCCAGATATTGGGGAAGTCCAGACTGCAACAAAACCAGTATATTCAAACTTACTGTCAGGCAGCAGGTGATTAAAAAGCATAGACTATTGTTGATCATAACTAATTCAAGAATCAGTCAGAATAAGCAATGAAATAGATTAGAAATTCTCATTTTCCCCTGTATACAAAAGGAAGAATGTACTGAGCTGGCTGCAACAACGTTTGCTGCAGAAGCTACCAGGAGAACACCCAGTGGGGAAACAGCATCCAAAAAAAGACTACTAAAAATAACCAAAGGTTAATGCTTTGTTATATGTATTTTCATCAATGAGCTAGGATTGTCTGGAGATCTATAAAAGCGGTAGAAATGGAAAAACCATATTACATCTATATCCCAAAAAAACAATCTCGAAAACGTAGTGTTGACTTAAATGCAACTGATGGGTAAATCATGCCTTTTTGACTGCTGTAAATTTCTCATGCACAACCTCATGCATTTCACATTATGAACCAACTGCTCCCTCGTTTGTTTTGCCAACTAAAACACAAGTACTTCAAGACTGTAATGGAGACTAATAAGACTATACAATGATATAAAGAATGCATCCCCAAGGACAAATTACTGTAAAAGAAATAGCTTTTTTTCCTCAGATCACTGTATGTATTTTCTTCACTCAGAAGCTCCTTCACTCAGTCAAAAGTGCTCCTACTGAAAGAAATGAATACAAAATCTCAAATCACTGGAAATTCAGGGACAGTATCCGTTCTAAAATTTTGCATATAGAGGTGCTTGTACAGACCTCTGCCTAAAAGTTAACCAGACATTTCTAGGAGGCCTTCAAGGCTTCTGGAACCACAGCTTGACAAGTCTTCAATCAAGTCTAAAACATTCAGAAAGCCATATTGATAATGTCTTGAAGGAGGAAGAAGTTCTTTACTATGAGGGTGGTGGAACACCGGGACAGATCGCCTAGGCAGGTGGTGGAAGCCCCACCCCTGGAGACATTCAAGGTCAGGCTTGATGGAGCTCTGAGCAACATGATCTAGTTGAGGACGTCCCTGCTTACTACAGGGGTGGTGGACTGGATGACCTTAAGAGGTCCCTTCAAACCCAAGGCATTCTATGATTTTAATGTTTTCCTTTTAATCCCTTTCCTTATATAACACATCTTCAAAATTGTCTGAAATACATTTAACTCTGAAAAAAAAAAATACTGTATTATCCTCACATTAGAACATTAGGTCACCTTCAATTAAGAAGTTATGGCTACAAATGCAAGAGTTTGTGCAATAAAATACAAAACTGACCATAACAAACTAATACAAGAGTTCCTGTCTCACCAAGCAAAATCTACTAAAAATATTCAAAGTAAAAACATTAAACATTATCATATTGCCAAAAGGTAAGAAAATACTAAAAAAAATAATACAAGACTTCCTTGCTGAAGAACATTCTGTTTTCAAATTAATTTAAGACACAGGGCCAAGGAAGTCAACATTGACTTTGCTCATAACAACAGACTCTGTACTGATGAAGACAACAAATACAAATTTTGGAGAACATACCACAGCCTTATTCATTTCTGAGATTATTAATATATGTATTTTCTTTAGGGACCATTATTAGAAAACTCACAATGGTTCTAAGAAACATAAATCATTCTATTCTCCACTCACAAACAAACAAAAAAAAAAAGGCAGGGGAGGGGAGAAGCACTTATGCTCTTTTCTCTTTAATGGAGGAGTAAGAATTCTCACCCCCTCTGCAGATCTAGGAATTGGTACTGTCTGCCAAAAGACAGTGGAGCTGTAGAGCCCAGCACACCTTCAAAGGAAATACATAGAGGAAATGGAAATATATTAAGGATAAATGACTCTGTATATACATTCATAAGCACGTAAGACATAACAGCTTTCTGCATAATATGGTCTAAAATTCCTCAGAAGTTTCTAATTTTGAAATGGAAGATGTTCATTTATCCTCATACAACGATGAACTATCATTAACTCTGTGAAAAATCTGTTTTCAAAAGAACAGTCACATCTGGCTTAAGATTATGTATGTCCCTTCATTTCTGTCTAGACTGAAATTTAAGAACAGGGACAGTTGGTTGCCCTAAGTAATGCATTCTTTCTCTCTCCCTCCTTCCACTCTCTCCTTCTCACTCCACTCCAATCAGATATGAAATGAAGAAAAAACAAACCACCCCCTATGAAGACAACAGTCCAAAAAGAAAACCGCTGATACAAACACCAGGTCTGCATATGCTAACTACTGTGAGTGATGTCAGAAAAAGAAACAAGAAGAAACACATGATGGGACGAAATACAAGAGCTACCAGCAGATTTCAGTCTCCTATTACTCCTTTCTCTCTTCAAAAGGGCAACTCAGAGAATCATAAACCTCTGGTGTTCATGCAGTCCGACCCCTCTCCAAATAGTAGAGTCAACTAAAGCAGATTACCTGTGACCATATACAAGCAGGTTTTGAACATATCTCCAAGGACGGAGACTCCACAATCTCTGTGCAACTTGTTCAAGTGTTCTATCACCTTCACAGTAAGAAAAGTGCTTTCTTATGTTCAGATGGGATTTCTGGCATTCTAATTCTTGTATGTCAAATTTTCACAGCCCATCCTGTGTCACTGGAAAGAGTCTTGCTCCCTCTCCTTTACAGACACACATCAGGTCTTTATGCACACACCCAAGCCTTCTCTTCCCCAGACTGAGCAGTTTCAGATCTCTCAGCCTTTCACAGGAGAGACGCACCAGTCTATCATCTTCATAATCTTTTGCTGGATTCATTCCAGTATGTCCATGTGCTTCTTATACTGGGCACCCAAGGACTGCACTCAGCACTAATGTGTGTCTCTCATCAGAGCTATGGAAAAAGGAAGGATCGCCTCCCTCCACCCACTGACACTGTTTGTCCTAATGAAGCCTAGAAGGGTGATGGCCTTTTTTGCTACAAAAGCACATTGCTGGCTTGTGGTTGTCTACTAATGTCCACCAGAATCCCCAAGTCCATTTTGGCAAAGCTGCTTTCCAGCCAGTCAGTCCACAGCATATCCTGCTACATGGGGTTACTCCTTCCAAAGTGCTGGCCTTGGTATTTCTTTTTGTTGAACTTCATGACATTCTTGTCAGCCCATGTCTTCAGTTTGTCAAGGTCTCTATAAATGGCAATGTAACCATCTCATCAACTACTCCTCTCAGTTTTCTACCACCCCAAAACTTTCTGAGCATGCATTTTATCCCACCATCTCTATACGATTAATGAAGATGCTTAAGAGGATTGGACCCAGTGTCAATCCCTGTGGCACACTGCTGGTGACTGGCTTCAAAGCTGGCCTTTGTGTCACTGATCACAAACCTGCCAGCCTTGGCAGTTCAGGCAGTTTCCAATTCTTTTCACTTATCCAACTCATACTTCATCCGTTTTTCTATGAGGACGTTATGGGACAGTGTTGAAAGAAAGATCCCCTGCTCTCCCCTAATTCACCACATCAGTAATCCCCTTGTAGAAGGCTACCAGGTTGCTCAGATGAGATTACTTCCCAGTGACCTTCTTTTCCTTTATATAGTTTGGAAATTGTTTTCAGGATTATTTGCTCCATCACATTCTGTGCAATTAGGGTGAGGATGCTCTGCTCTTGGGTTTGGCTAGGATAGGGTTAATTTTTACCAGACGTTGGGAGGGGGTCACAATCTGGACAGACAACTGAACCAGCCAGTGTATTATTCGATACCACAGTGACATCATGACCGGTACATAAGTGTGAGGGGCGGGCCAGGCAAAGTGCAGGAACTGAGCTGGGCGGTCAGGGCAGTGCGGTGCCATTTCTTGTTTCATTTGATCTTGCTTCTTTGTGTGTATTGTTTCATTGCTGCTAGCATGGCTGTTGCTTGTTTTTTCTCCTGTTGCATCACTGTATTAAAATCTTCTAATCTCAACCCGCGGGATTTTTCACTTTTCTCCCTCTTCTCCTTTCTGTTTGGGGTCGGGGGGTGGATGGGAGGCTGAGTGCTAAGTGGTGATCAGCTCCCATCTGGGCCTAAACCACAACACTGTAGTTCCCTCGATCTTCCTCTTGAAGATGGGAGACCTTTCCTTTCATTCAGTCTTCAGGAACCTCCCCATATCCCCACAACCTTTCAAACATAATTAAGAATGACCTCCCAGTGACATCGGTGAGCTCCCTTAGATTCCTTGCAAGTATTATACCGGGTACAAGGACATTTTGCTTATTCAACTCAAAACCAAACAAATCACTCTATACCCATAACACATTTGTCTCATACTGAAGAAGAAACAGAGAATGAAAGTGACAAAGTGAGGAAAGAACCGAAGTGTGCAGTCATAACTGACTTAAAGGTAAGATTTTGCAGACAAAAATTAGATGTTTAGGGCATCACAACCTAGTAAAAGATATTTTTTCAACACTACAGTGGTTCCATTTCAGATATTAAAAACAGCAATAGCAAAGAAAGCTGAAGTTATATTGGACCCAATTTCAAAAAAATCCCAAATTAAAACACACGGCACAATCGACATGTTAATAGATTTTGATACAATAACTTAGTGAAACAATTCAAGGAAGCAGTTGTTTAAAAGAACTGACATATGTCTGAACCTAGAACACTAATTTTTTTATTTTTTTTTTTACTGAACGGTATTACACTTATAAATTAATATTATTTTGAAATAATAGCAGCAGATTTTTCCTGTGTTCACCACTTTTTTTAAGAGCATTGCCATGCCAACTTATTATTCGAAGGAACTACACTGATTCTAATGTCGTATTTGTCATTTCAGTGTAACTTTCAAGTTCAAAAGAGATTGCATCTTCTACAGAAAAGAGAAAAAGCAGTCCCAGATACTGACAATTTAAATCATTACAATATTATTAATCTAATTATTTCAAGTTTAATTTTTTTATTTAAACAATGTAAACAACTGTAAAGTGTTAACTCTGATATTCTCATACAGATATAAGAATTGAATGGCATATTTTCTCAAGGCATGAATAACCTTGTGTTACTGACTGTGATTTTGGTGTGGCAGTCACAGTCCATAATCAATGAAGAGAAAATTAAAATAAAGTTTGCTTTATAAGTCAGCATCTTTAGTCACTATAACAGGAAATTTCTGTGCTTCTAAAAAGATCTACAGATTACTAAAGATACAAACATAGGATTTTTCCTTCTAGTATGCTTCAAAAGTCAAATACTGGGAGACAGCAGTTCCCATACTGTATCTGAAAAATTCTTTAAAGAGAACTCCTTAACGACAACTTTTTTATCAATAAACGAACATAAAACACGTAGCAGTAAAAATTATTTTGCTCTGAGAGTTAAATTTAACTTAACATTATTTCGTGGATTGAGTTAGAACAGAACAATTCTGTTTAGTGATTTTATTTTTCAGCTAAGTTCTTCTAACTATCTCCACAGTCTGAAGTTAGCAGCATGTTTTTGCAGACAGTCTCTGTCTGCTTACAGCAGTGGTAATGCTCAATGTTTAGAGGTACTACCAAGGACTGGTGTGCAGAAAGGCTCTTGCTTATGTTTGCTCCTGTGCAGCCAAGGTCACTGCTGGATCTTGTATACCAGACTAAGAGTTGCAGAAAGTAAAAGGTCGTACCTGGGGGAAAAAGTGGACAGGACAGGTGACCCCTAAACTGACCACCGAGGTATTGCAGCCCATATATGTAATTTTCAGTGTAAAACTGAGAGATCACAAGGGTCAAGCTCTCTTCTTCAATGACTGGCATCTGAGGAAGACTCTGTCCATTCTGCCTTAGACCCCAATCCCTGTGTTCCCAAATCAGTTCCAGAACCCAGCTCCTGGATCTGGTTGCCATCTGCCTTGAGTCCAGTCTGGGACTCAAGGAGTCCCCAGGAGTGCCTGCTCCACAGCATCAGTGATGTCAGTGATGTAAATGTCATCAGGGAGTTGAGTTCGATACGGGTTTTGCATATATTTGCATATATTCTACTTTATTATTTAATTTTATTAAAGGTGTTCTATCTTTCTTTTCTAAGCAATAAGTCTCCCTTCTTTATTCCTTTTCTCTTCCCTTATGGGAAGGGAGAGGGGTTAACCGAGAGCATCTGTTATAGGTCTAGTTTGCCATGACCCTAAACCTTGATACACTGTATCACCACAGCCAGCATTTTCCAAATAGTCAATAATTCTAGAAAAAAATAAAAAACTTCAAAAAAAATCAACAAAATAAAATGCAAGGAATTACTACAAGAAAGTATGCATGTGAAGCTACATGAAATATTCAGCGATATTATTTAAATATCCTATTTATTACAGTATTCTTTTGCCATTTTGCTTCCTAATGTCTTTGATATTTTTCTTCTCTGAAGCCTAAAGAAATTGGAGAGATTCTCAATTGCCAGAAACCTTGGAAAATACCAAAGGAAATCTATAAAGCCTCCAGTACTGAAAACCCTTGTAATATAAGTAAAATATGCACAATCTGAAAAATCACTTTCTAGAAATCTCACAGTGATGCTTTTCACAACACAGACATTTAAGGGAAGGGGCTCCAACAATAGTAATTTAATACCAGCAGTAGGTAACATACTAGCTCCTTGGGTAGCACTGCCAAAAGTAGCCAACTGATGAGCAAGCAGACAGCAGGGAAGAACAAGCACAAGCACATGTGCACATAAAGACAGATAGCCCTCCTCAGCACAGTAGCTCAAGCGGCAACTACTCCTTTAAAGCAGTTGCTCTCGTCTACTTCAGACTTACAATTGTCTAAACAGGGACTATTTGTCTGACAGAAGACACAATTCCTTCCAGTAACTGCAATGCACAGCAGAGAAATTAGCACATCCAATCAGGCACTGCACAATGGACTGCACAATTTTTAGTGCCTGTAAGACACCTGGACAAGTTTTTGTCAGCTTCCACTCCAACATACACACCTAACACTATTTTCAGTAGAGTTTAAATATCTAAATAAATACCACTCACAACACAACTTTACTACACTTACTCAAGGTGAACATAGGTTTCTCAGAGTAAAGTCAAGTCAATGGAAAGCCTACAATTTTGGAGTACATATTGATCTCCACTTAAACCTTTGAACTCTTCTTCATCTCTAATTTCTACTTGTGCACACAGTCAAATCCTTGTGAGGCCACTTTTGTCAGTAGTATTTCTCTTGTAGATAATACAAGATCCCCAGATGACCAGATCCCCTTCGAAGGCCAGTACTATAACTACACGATGTTAAAAATTAGCCCACATTATATTTGAAGATTCTCTGTGATTTTTTATTAATATCATAATACTACACAACTCTTTGGCTTTGTCTTTGAAATACATGGTCACTTCTTTGCAATTGAAAAGCTAGAAACATTAAGAAGATTTTTTTCCAGACAACTGGAAAGCAAGCATACAAACACACTTAACGTTCTTGCCATTAAATACAAGTTACTTTTCTAATCAGAAAGCGCTGTCCTGGACTTGAACTTAACAATGACCTGGTTTCACCTACAGTAGAGGAACCATGTATGCTCAGATAATGCTCACATTTAATTAAGTCAATATACCCGTACAACAGAAAGTTTTCTTCTTTGAAGTTTAAGAAATAAAACTAAACTAATTTCACAAATAATTATTTGAATAGTTCTCTAGCTATAGAATGTCCAATGGTGTTCTGAAAACTCTGCATCCTTTCTGTACTTGTCCCAGATTCACAACAGAACTCATTTTGTTTTGCCTATTTCCTGAAACATTATCTATGTGAACAGGTGAATGATCTGCTCAGCGAGGTGGCTGAGCTGGAGGATGAAGTGGAGGGGTTGAGGAATATCAGGGAGTGTGAGAGAGAGATTGACTGGTGGATCCACTCCCTGAGAGAAAGGAAACAGGTTCAGACCCCACATAAACCAGAGGATCCCCTCCCCTCTTGTCACCAGGCAGTAGGAGGGGACCTCTGAGAAGGCGGGGAATGGAAACAGGTCCCTGCTCCGGGAAGCAAGCAAATGCCCTGCCAGCCCCCCGCCACCTTCCCAGTTACCCTTGCAGAACAGACATAGGGTCCTGCAGGAGGAACTGGCTGTTGGAGAAGATCTCCTCCCTTCCTGTCACCAGGCAAAGGAGGCGACCCAAGAGACAGGGGGAATGGATACAGGCCCCTCCTCAGAGAGGCAAACAAAAGATCTCCCAGCTCCCCTCACCTTCCAAGCTGCCCTTGCACAACAGGTATGTGGCTTTGGAAATCGAAGATCAGGAGAATGAGGATGGTGATGAAGGTCCATCCAGGGAGACACCCAGGGCTAGCCACTCACCTCCACACCTTAGGACCTCCTCAACTAAGAAAAAAGAGGAGGGTAATTGTAGTCAGTGACTCTGTTCTGAGGGGAACAGAGGGCCCCATTTGTCAACCAGACCGAACCCACAGGGAAGTCTGCTGCCTCCCAGGGGCCCGGGTCAGAGATCTTAAAAAGAAGCTTTTGTCTCTGGTACACCCCTCTGACTATTATCCTCTACTGGTTATTCAAATCAGTAAAGACGAGATTCCAGAAAGGAGTCTAAAAGCAATTAAAAAGGACTTCAGGGCATTGGGGCGACTAGTTGAAGGCTCAGGCGCACAGGTGATGTTTTCGTCAATCCCTCAAGTGATAGGTAAGAACACCGAAAGAGGGAGGAAAACATACCTGATTAACACGTGGCTCAGAGACTGGTGTCACTGATGGAACTTTGGGTTCTTTGACCAAGGGGAAGTCTATATGGAACAGGGTATGATTACAAAAGATGGAGTACATCTGTCTCAGAGGGGGAAAAGGATACTT
>VWZK01008339.1:0-73000 GCA_013396935.1 Baryphthengus martii
TTATTATATTATAGATTATATATAATATATAATTGTATAGATATTAAAAATATTTATAATATCTATATAATTATAAATATTATATGTCTATAATTACTAAAAATTAAGCAGTTCAGTGGCCCTTCATTATAGTAACAACTTTGTTCAGGTTTTAGAGAAATAGTTATTTTCTAGAACATAGTTCACAATTTAGTGACGTTTTCTGGGCATTCTGAAAATAATAACAAATATTATTACTATAGGATTAATTTTGAATAGCATATATAGTCCTTGTGACATGGAAAGATTGTTTCTCTTTTTTAAAAAATCAAATGTGGAAAAATAATCCTGGCCTTATTTATGCATTTTGGATTTGGCTTGGAGATTCTTTTTCTGGAAGAGTCTCCTTTCCTTCTCTTCATTGTATTTCTCCTCCCCTTACAGTAAAGATTGCCTGTTTTTAACAAATGGCTTCCTTTGCAAAGAGACATAATATATCAACCTTAATATTATGAATTCACCAAATGATAGGCATATACATTTTAGCACGAACATCCAATAAAAATAAATACATCTGCAGTGAACATGGTAAATTATATGCGAACTTACACTATAATAATAAACAGGAAACAGCAGCATCTGAGTCTGCAACTGGCTTCTCAGGAGGCTCTGTGCTTCCAGCTGTGGTAGCAGCTGTGGATCTGGCTCTGGAACTCTTGCTGAAATAAGCTGACAAAGGGCTGATTAAAACATGGAGTTCAGTTTCTGCTTGGATTCATTTTCCTTTTAACACACTTTGGTTATGAAAAGTTTGCTCATTTACCCTGTTTGTGTTTTTATATCTTGCACTTCACAGTCATTGGGCTGGTGTGGTGATTATCATCATTCCTAGTGACCTTGATTGTGGGGACCTTATACCGTCTATACTGTTTGTGAAACACTGCAATTTGGTTTTGGCTTACTGAAACAAACTGAAAACTCTCTTCCTCTTCCCATCCCCAGAGGCTGTTCAGCATTTTTGTCCAGAAAATTACACAGTAAAGTTGGTGGGATTTTTTTTTTTTTAATAGTTTTTATAGACCTAGAAAACAATTTAGGAAAAGACCAAATGATACCTCCAGTGAAATCTGTAGAACAAGCAAGAGACTGGGTAAATTCTGCCAAGTGAAACAAGTAGAGAACTTCTTTTTATCACTTTTTGTTAAAGGAAGGATTATGGTTTCTCCAAATCTGAGTGATCCAAACAGCATTCACCCATGTCTTCCTAAAGCAGCTGTATAGATATATTCACATTACATGTCCTTCTTTCCACCTCTGTTTGCATGGGACCTTGATAGCTTGCTAAAGACACAATGAAGCTACTAAAATGTCTGGCCTTGATTCATAAAGATTTAAGCACATAAAAATTAAACACTTCCATTGCAGAGTCTGCTTTGTGAACTCCGAGATACTTGCTTCTGCTCTCATACCATGGAGTGTCTCTGGTGAATATCCAGAGACCAAGACAGTCTTTTTCATTAGAAAGTCTTTTTTTCTTTCAGTCCTGCTATTTTTTTAAAAAACAGCTGTATTCTCCAACTTAATTGAATCCCCAAATTGAATCCCAGTTGCCTCTAACTCATTGCTTAAACTCTTCCCTCTTTTTCCGTCTGCTGCTTTTTCTCCTAAGGATCTTGCTTTTTCTCCTAAGGAAAAACAGATACAGTATGCTTTTCCTTCTGTCACTCTCTTCTCTCTCCCCTAACCCTTTCCCTTTCTCCTCCACTGTCAGAGCAGCAGGAGTTTCTTGTCTACTTTCCATCTGTACCCTTTCCACTTGCCCCAATGACCCCATGTTCTGTTCTTCCACTTATTTCTCCCCTCCCTTATTCTCTTTCTTAACCTCTCACTATCCTCTGGCTCTTTTCCACTGCAATATAAGCAAGCATTTGCCTCTTAAAAATTGCACCTTTGACCCTATTTGGTTCTTCATATCATATCTAATCACCTATCTCTTCTTCATTCCTAAACTCATTGAAGGCGCTGTTTATAATTACTGTCTGGAGACCCTCTTCTGTGATTCCTTCCTCTAACTCCTCCACTTTGGCTTCTGTTCCTTGCTTCCAACTGCAACAGCTCTCACCAAACTCCCTGATGATAACATCTCAGAAACAGTAGTCTAGTCTCATTCTTCTTGACTTGTCAGTAGTGTTTGCTGCAGTTGACCAGATTCTTTTTAAACTTGTCTTTTGTTGCTGTCTGTGGCTCTGTCTTGTTAGTTTTCTTCTTTAAAAGCAGGTTTTCAGCATGTTCTTTAAAGTTGTCTCCCATTTTGTAGGGGTGTGGATGGAGGTCGTGGGGCTCTGTTTTGGCTGGATTCTCTTGTGCTTTTAATACGTTATGGGTTATTTCATAGATAAAAAAAGAAAATGTAACAGCCAAACATATGTAACAGATCGACCTTCCTATTGAAACCAGTTTCTTCTCACTTAAGGTTATTAATTTGTAACCACACAAATGCAAGTACAAAACATCCTATCTGGTGCTGCCTTAGGTCTAGGTGTCTTGGCAAAAATGATCAGACCAGACACGTGATTATCTTCCCTCTTTCACATAGGCATGTGTATTTTCTGCTTTTGTATGCTAAGCTCTCTGTACTCCTGCTAGCTGTACTCAGCCCTTGACAGAGTCTGTTCCATCTTTCATTACTCTTTCTCAGATTGTATGTCTTATTTCCAATAAGAATACAGCAAGACGTTGTCAAATGGAATTCATACTTTATGTCCTCTACTGAAAATGCTTATCTTAATAAACATTTGGAGTGCATGTTACTCTTTATAGTAACTCATTTTAAGCATTTCACTCTCTTTGTCATTGCCATCAACCAAGTCCCATTTCTATTCCTTCTCTCTTTTCTCCATGGAATCCTAATGCTTTTTCTTTTGTATTGACAGTACTAAGAAATTTAATATTATCACCACACCTCTACTTTTTGTGCCAATTCATTAAATGAAAATATTAGATAACATTCTTCAAGCTCATCCTTGATCAACTCCACCAAAAAGCAGTTCTTTCATTCTCCACAGGACTTTGTTCTCTCTCTGGTTGGAAGTTCTTAACCTGTCAAATTCTTTCAGTAAACGCTATTTTCTCTGCTTTAATGTTGAATATCAGGTGTCCAGATAGATTATATCTATCATATTTCCCTTGTTTAAAATGTCAGTCTAGTCACAATGGTGTAAGCATGCAGAGTTCATAATCTCAAACAGATTTGTACATTGTAGTAGGCAGATTCCTCAGGTCACTGCATACTTTCATACCCCAGCAGGCCCAGCTGAATTATGTGAGCTCAGGCGAGTTTCTGCTTGCTGATTTGAACCACAGGGAGTATCCCCTTGTTCTCTAGGTACCTTTCGGCCTGCTTTTGCTTTCGTTTGCCCTGCTCCATTCCGGATTTCATTCAGGCCACATTATCACTACCAAATGCGTGACTTCTTGATATAACATGTGTAGCTGTTAGGAACATGTAAAGATATATGTAATGAAAGGAAACATGTGCACATACATACTGTATGCTTTGCATTTACTTAGTATTTATGTACTGTTCTTGCTCACTTCATAATAAGTCCTGTGGCTGGTGTTAAAGTATAATTTCAATAAAAGCCTGTGTATTCACTAGCTCTGGACATTGTAGTATTATGTACAAAGCCATCATTTGGGTCTGAAATTTCTATTTTAATTTGAAAAACTGTCTATGCATTGAAAAAAAAAAAAAAAGTAAATTATCCTGAATTGTCTTTGAATTTTGTATCACTGAAAAGCAGGGCACTGATTAATCATTAAGAGTAGCTACTTTTTTTATCCTTAATGCAGATAAGAAAATTTAGAATTTTGAAACTTGAAGAGTGACATCTAAATTGGAGTGATATGGAGTCTAAGAGCAAGTTATAAAAACCTGGTTTTCATAATGGCATACAGATAATTGAAGTCATACCTAGTAGGCATATGAACTAAAATTATGAGCAGGATGTAATGGACCCAACTGCTTTGTGGAAACAAAATTCATTTCCATTCTTTTGTCAGGGCTAATCGAGTTCCTTCTAGGTTCAAGGTTTGCTTCCTTCTCACTTCTGCTTCCACTGTGCCAACACCATATAAGGGATGGAATATGTTCTACGCATTAAGATGACTTTTTTTCACGTCTTTTTTTGCCTGTTACTCATCCTAATTTCACATTCTATCAATCAGTTTCTCCTTCAACTGCAAAGAAACAATACATCCATTACCCTACAGACCTTGACTACATACAAACTGGCATGTGTTCAATCCTGTTTGCATTATACAGTGTATAATTTTACATTATATCCTGCAGTGTTGAGGGAAAGGGAATGATGGGGGATCGATGAAGGTTCTTGTTCTCCTATTAAGCAGTTGAACAACCTCTCACTGGGACTGGGGCTCTGTCTGCCTCTGAATCTGTTGTAAATCCCTCTACAGCCACACTTATTTTGATTTTGAATGGCTGTTTTCCATTAGTTTAATCTTATTCCTAATCAATTTAAGGTAAACAATAAGAAGTTTAATTGGAATTTCATGGCTCTTAATTGTCATTTTAAAAAGGAAATTTAAAGCAAATTCTACACTGAGGCAGCATTAAAATTGAATAATGGAGGCTTGGTTGTGGCTTTCAATTTTTGTGCTTTATGGATTCTATAGCTGCTGAGAGACACAGTCTGGCTTCTCAGTTTCTTTTTGTTCCAAGGCATACCTAAACTACAGCTTGCAATGAAGCTGTAACTTTTCTGGGGCACTGGGACAGAAATTCTGGTTCGGAGATGGAGTGTGAAAGCTACCACAATTCTAATGACTTATGAGATGGTGGAATTGTTGTAAGTTGCTTATCTGCATGTATTGCTCTCTATGATCCAAGTAGCTGAGGCACAAGAAATAAAATGCTATCTTCCTCTGAATACCTTGTGTGAATCAGGCAAGGCAAAACTTGATCTGGCTCTTACAACTTCAGAAGGAAACACTAAGAAAAATTGAAGTCACCTGCAGCAGCATTACCTTGGCTGCATTGCCAGTTCTTTACAACTTGTGACATACATTGAGCATAAATAAAGCTATAAATCTCTGTTCTGTGATTTAAAAATAAAAATTGTTAAGGCTGGTATTTTCATCTGATGTAATTTTAACTTTTCATTCAAACACTCATTCTACCTTGCCTGATTTAAACATTCAAATTTATATTCAAACTTTTTTTTTAATATGTAATGTGGATGGGTATAGATATGCATATATAAAAGAGAAGTGTCTTTGTGTATTCTTTTTATTGTAGGTATGTGTCATGTGCATTGGGATGCCCATATGAAGGAAACATCATACCAGCTAAAGTGGCAGAAGTAAGACTGAACTTCTGACTTGTCTTTTTAGTGGATCAAAAATACATTTTAGAATGAGTATAAATAATGTTCAATATTTAACCCTAAAAAAAGATCTTTAATGGATAAAATTTCAGGAAAACAAACACAAAACATAACTAATAGTAAAATTGACTGCACTCAACCATATGCAGTCAAATCTTAGGAAAACAGTATGGTTACCTGTCATGACAAAAAATTTTATGTGCTATTTCCTCCAACAAGGAAGTAAGGAAATAGATTCAAGCACATATGTCAGTAGACCGTGTTGTACAAGATGATTTCCAGCACAGCCTCTTGCAAAGGGTATTTGCTTTTAAATCCATTTTATGCTGGAATAAGCATACTGTGCTGACAGCTGGTAGAGCCACTGCTGCAGCACCGTGCTTCTGACAAGTATTGTGTGATTGACGTATGAACCAAAATTCATCCCCAACATGATTTCCTTCTACTTAACTTGCTCTACAGCTATGGTGAAATAAGCTGCACCTTCCCTCCCCATTCAGGATAAAGGAGAAGAACAACAATGTCTAAGTCCAGGCTTTTCTTCCAGCAGCGAAAGAGATGAGCGAAACAGGAGTGTTAAATTCTTCAGGAAGGCAAAGGGGCCATCAAAGCTGACATGGCCGATAGAGAAGAAAGTGGAGAGAATTCAGGAGGCACAAGGCAGAACACACTGGCCTTCCTCCTGGGGAAAGACTTGTCTTCTCTGTTACACTTAATCACCTAATTTTGGTGATCTGGCAGAATCTCCAAAGCACTGCTTTTTTCTTTATAGCACTAGCAGCTAGTCAGCATTTGTCTGATATATTGTGTTCTGCATGTGTGGCCTTCAGGTCCTGTTCTCCTACATCTTCTAGTATACTTTCGAGATGGAACTCGTGATAATACTTTCCCCACGGCAGCCACATATACTCATACTCTTTAAAAAAAAAAAAAAAGCTAAATTGGAAGATACACAGTATTTCTAAATTAGTTTGGTCTAATATGAAGTGAAAGTTAGAAATGACACAGCTTTACTTAGCACAGATGACAGAGTCAGCACAGCTGACTGTGGTAAATTGCTTACTGCAGTATCATGGTCCCCAAAAGGCTTCTTTTCATGTGTTGCTTGTTTTTTAACTACCCTCCTTGCACAGAAGAGTTCCTTTTCAGTTTGCTAGTGGGAGTGCTACTTAAAGTTCCAAAGCTGCAAACTTTTGCTCACATAGGTATTTTATTTTCTGTGGTTTGTGTCTTCATCCTAGTGTCTTCTTATGTACCTGTACATACCATTGCACACGTGTTTAAGAATAAAAGCTGCCTCATTGAAGTTACTGAGGCCCTGATTCAGCAAGCACTGGTGTTTATGTAGAAGCATCTGATTAGTTGTTAGTGGATTTTATATAAACACATGCACTCATTCTTTCCTGAATCAGAATTATCAAAATTACTGGCCATCTTGCTAAATCCTTTCAGAGAGCTGCCTCACTGGTCGTCATCTTTCTCAGGATGGGAGTGTGTGACTCCCTTGAATGTGCATTGCAATCAGCAGCTGTGTTTGAAAGATTTAGACTGTTTCCTCTGCAGTCAATGACAGTGACAAACTACTTTTTTTAAAGCAAAAGGTTTTTTTCACTGAAGCAAAACCAGTTAGGAGAGGCGACTCATTAACCAGCCTACAGGCATTTCTGGCTTACTAGGTACAAAACTGTTATATACATAGTTATACATAGTTATCTAGTGAGTGCAAACTTCAGATGCTTTCAGACTTCTAGAATCCATCTGGTACGTCCATATGTTTCTTCCTAAAAAAAAGCATTTCTCATCTATTAAAACCATAAACTATAAACCGCATAGTCCTTTTTTATCACTCTGCTTTTTCTTGAAATGGAGGCCCTGTTTAACCATTTATGATCCCGTGGTTTGTGAATTTCTACCTTAGGCAAGTTAAGGCTTGGAAGGTCTTAGAAGCACTATATAAACATCCTTGAAGCCAGTTGTGTTACCCATAGTCTTCCAGTCATATATTTGGCTGGTTTTATCTTTCTGCCTCCTTCTTTCTCTCCTTAGCTTCCTTGGATCTTAGAGCAGTGAATTGATTTAAGTATTGTCCACCTCATCAGGCTGCTGAAAACGTGCCTATTCTTATTTGAATGCTATTGGATTATTGCAAAGTTTCCCTTACATCACTGGGACTGCACTGTGGTTTTATACCTTTATTTGTTTAAAATTATCTATAGCTCAAATATGACCTTTTGCATTCAGTTTCAGAGTATAGTTTTAGATGTTATTTCCAGCAGTAGGATTGTTCACATGTCTAAGGGGTTACAGTGTTGGGTCACCAACCACCACTTTGATCAATGCTTTGTGTCAGGGCAGTGCTCCCATGGGGAGTAGCACAAGACCCGTGCATACTAAAACTGCTGAGTGGTGCAGAATGTAACCCAGTTCGATCAACAAAGCTACAAGCTCATGATCACATTCTGATTACACTGACCAGTGTGTTTTCCCCCACCTTCCTCCCAAAAAGCCACATTGAAAACATGCAAAACTCGTACTAATGGACTGCCTCCTACTATGGCAGGATAGAACATCCAATATGAAAACCTCCTATTCAGCTTCCAAGCATTCTTGTTTAAGGGTGGATTTAAGGTTAGATCATCACAACTCACTGATGGTGCTCAGCTTCTTAGCAGAATTTCCCCCTCTCTTCTTTCCTCTTTCAGAACTAAGGACTGAGCATGGGAAAGAAGAGAATGCAATATAATTTCTAGCAGTTTATATAGTCTCTTTATCATCACTAAAAAGCTCATCTAGAAAATCAGGAATGAAAAAGAGTAAGAGGAAAAAAAAGGCAATCTGCCTCTTTTACCCTGACCTTAAACAAAAACTGAAGTTTGAAGATTAACTAGGGGTAATGTGCCACTAACTGCAGATATTTGGGTTTTTTTCTTACAACATTAATCATGTTAAAACACCTGCCCTATGTTGATAGTATGAAAATATTCTTCAAAGAGAATCTTTTTTGTGATCTGATGAATATCCCTTTCATAAAGCATATATTGAATTTATGTTGCTGCAGACCAGAGGTTCTTTGACTTTAAAGCAGAAAGTTTTACTATCTTTGCAACAGTCATAGCACTTCCGAGCTTTAATAAAATGGAACAATTCAGACTACTTGAAGTTCTTTTTCAGCTGCTCCTTGAATTAAGTGAACAGCAATATTAATCCAGCACTTCCGAGACTGCCGGTACAGCACTTTGTCAGCTTCCTTAGACGTATTCACAGCAATCCCACTGATGAAGTCCTGGAATTGCTTTAACAGCAGAGTGCAGGGCAACTGAAGATGTCTCAGAAAAGGGTTGTATTTTTTCATTTCTAAAGAGTTGATTTCCAGATTGGGATTCCATTCCAGTAGAGTGGCCTTTCGGGACTGCTGATACACAGTGGGGAATGCTAAAGAGGACAAACATACACGGCAACTGAAAATAACGTGAAATCCTTTCCAAATAAATTCAACAAAACTGGGATGGAAAGATCCTACATTCAATTTCTAAAGCAATGTTTTTGGTGCAGGCATAGTTTTGTACTTCTGAGATGAAAACATTAGGAAGCCAGGCCTCAAATCTCTTACTCATACAAAGAACACCTCAAAGGCATAATTGCAGAAACATTTAGGGATCTACTTACATAAGTAAGAACTAATTTTATAGGGTTTCTTTCTTGATATTAAGAAAAAAGTTAAAATTTAATGACTAGAATGATAATTCAGTTTTGCTTTGTTGGTATTTTAATGTTTGGTTTCATGAAAAGCAAGCAAAATTAATAGCCACATGTGAAAACTGGTTTTCACTAATGTTTTCATTGCCAAGCAAAAGCAAGATCAGGCTTCTTGTTAATTATTTATTGTCCTACTTCAGCCATGTGCTTGGCTTTGTGTAATAAGCAAACAAAAGGGCAGGTCTTTACCCTGCATAGTTTGTAAGCTGAAAAGTACATGGAGAAAACCAAACAGCTGGGAAATCCCCAGAGAGGAAAATGTTGGGAAAGGGCTTGACAGACACTTAATTCATAGTGTAAAATCTTGCTTATTTGGATTCTGTGGGAGAGTCAAAAAACAAGTTTTTGATGGATTTGGCTTGGTTGATTATTCCATGTACAGAACAGAACGATAAATTTAAAATAAGAGGATCCATGGAACATTCTGCTTGGGTGACAGTTTTTAAGAATGAATAGAGGGTTTCATAGATGCACCTCAAAGAATCAAAAGCTGAAAGCTGTACAGAAGAGTGTCCTTTGTAATATATGCTCTTAACTCTATTTTGTATTCTTTCATCTTGACCTTTTCATGTTTCTCTGTTTCTGATCAGGTATCTAAGCGGCTGTATAACATGGGCTGTTATGAAATCTCTCTGGGGGACACAATTGGTGTGGGGACTCCTGGAAGTATGAAAAGAATGTTGGAAGCTGTTATGAAAGAAATTCCCCTGAGTGCTCTTGCTGTTCACTGTCATGACACATATGGCCAGGCATTAGCCAATATCCTCACAGCCATACAGGTAACTCAGGTTCTCATTTGGTATATATGATAATAGTAATCTTAGTTTAATTCAAATGCACAGTTTCTAAAAAATCTAGCCTTAAGGAAATTACTGGAAAAGGAAAGACGCAATCACTAAACTTTCAGGAAGTATTGCTCACACATTGGATTGTCTACAGGCGTTACTGCTGTTGCTTTTGCATGAAAATTTCCATTCTTATTTATTTTTTACCTTCAATTCCATACAAAATCACTAAGAAACAGTGGTGATTATTATATTCCAATGATTTTGATTGAATGAGGGAGATAAAGTATAATTTTTTCCTGATGTCTCACTTTCCACTTAGGAACATTTGTATGTTCATTTTTCACTAAACTAAAATTTCTACTTTACAGAGTTATCTAAATATAAAATAGAATAGTGCATAATTACATCTTGATTTCAGATGGATAAACCTAAATTTTTGGTAATTATGTACAAAGAGTGATCTAGATAATTTTACCAGTGTTAACATCCCTTCAGTATGCTTTATTATTTATCAATTATGCCTTCCAAATAAGATTAGCAACAACTTTATATGCTTTTTAGTCTTTCAAATCTGTGTCTAAATAATCAGAAATAGTTAATTTCCACGAGACGTATTTTTCCATTGTGTTTATATATTAAGAATAGGACACAATGCAAGAAACAGATGACAAGTTCCTATATAGTTTTTGTCAAGATGTAATCTTGAAAAATATCTTTATGTGTACATGCATTCCTAAGGAGACCTATTTTTACTAAATGTTACAAAATCAAAAGCTATTTACATAATGGGGGCCTTATTGTCCTATTTTATATTTAACGGCATCTTTTGCTTCCTTGCAATTCAGGCAGCCATTTTTAAGATTAAATTTCATTTGTCCTGACTTGTTATTTTGGCAGAGCTCATATTATGTTGTTTAGAAGTAGCAGCAGTGTGTCAACTGTATTAGTGATAGAAGCAACAAGAAGGAATAGGGAAATGATTCAATGTGGGAATCTCTGTCTGAACAACAAATCTGGTAAAAAGAGTTCTAACTTTTCCTCACAGTGTTTTTATTAACTCTTACTCACTTTTACTGTTCCAAATGTGTGTATATGTACCATGGGATAAATAAATTGCTAATTTCACAGTTAAATTCAGTTGCAGATGTAATAGCTAAAAGCATGAAAACCCCTGAGCGTAGGAGGAGTTGGCCGTAAAAATATTTGAAGCATTGTTTTTCAAATCCTTCCTTGAAATAATTGCTGTCATGGTGCCTACTAAACACTGAATGACAGCTATGCTTTGTTAACTGCAGTATTTGTTGTGATTCTTATTTTGGATTTACCTCCTGCTCCTATGCTTTTATTTACTTCTTAAATCAACTGTGTAAGAGTTGAAGGGGAAAAAAGCTCTTAGGTACCTAATGTGCAGTTTGAGCTAATTAACATGTAAATTCTAGAAAGCAATAGACTTAAAAAAAAAAATTTCTTATATAGCCTTCTCTATTTCTGGGAAGCTAGGAGTGCCTGAGACCCACCGGAAAACTTACCTGTGTGCTCAGGTTCTACTGCAGTGCATGTCTAAAGGTGCAGTGGTTTTGGCTGAGCTGAACTTGCCATAGACTTTGCCAAAAGCCGTTGATGGAGCTGGCATTACACAGTCTCTCTGACTGGCTTTGTGCAAGCATCTCCTTGGCTCACACTAAAGGTAGGTCTCCAGGCTCTTGGATCCTCAATTGAGTCCTGCACATCGCAACATCCTCTCCTGTCTCTAGTTAAAGAAACAAGGCAACTAGTGGTGAATTACAGCTAGGCAATACACTTTCTAAAACAGGACAACTTTTACAGGTCAGCCCTATGGTAAGTGCCAAAGCCAGTGGATCAGAGTGCTCAGGTCACTTCTCAGGATTTCCTGTGCTTTCTGTTCTGCCAAAGATACATGTAGTAATGGAGAAAACTCCTTGTTTTCAACTCAGCCATTCATTTCACAGACCAGACTCACTACAGGCGCAATTCCCTACCCTTCCTCTTTTATGGGTCTGTGCAATCGACACAATATTTCATCGGGAGTGAAATGTGTTTGACAGGTTATAGAAATAATGGGCAATGATTATTGTTTGAAAAGAAGGTTAAAAAACATTCAGCAGGCAAATTACGCTTTTCCTAAGGCATTGTAGACTACAACCTGAGTTGTAGTCTACATTCATTTCACAGACCAGACTCACTACAGGCGCAATTCCCTACCCTTCCTCTTTTATGGGTCTGTGCAATCGACACAATATTTCATCGGGAGTGAAATGTGTTTGACAGGTTATAGAAATAATGGGCAATGATTATTGTTTGAAAAGAAGGTTAAAAAACATTCAGCAGGCAAATTACGCTTTTCCTAAGGCATTGTAGACTACAACCTGAGTTGCGTTGTATATTGTATTTCCTAAGAATTAATGAATGACAGCTGGGAAACCACAAATCACTCTGCACTAATTCAGGCATTGCTTCGATGGGAGATCTCCTAGGAGTGGAAAGGGGTGCTGGTGATTCAGTAAGTGTTTTTTTATAGAGATCACATTGTTCCATGCAGGATTATGCTACCCAGAATATTTTCTTTTGTTTGGGGCTGATCCAAAGTCATCTAGAACTGACAGGCCGTATCTGTATAAGAAATTAGCAGGGAAGTAGTCTTGTAATTTTAGTATTCAGTTTTATGTGTGTTGTTTTAGCAAAAGAATAGGTAGTGAAAGATGGGAGAGAGATTAGCCAACTTTCAAAGGATAAGTAATTTTTAAAGTTGATGAAGTAAATAATATAGATAGGAAGCATTCACTTTCTTTTATGAAGAGAATCTGTCTAAAAACGTGAGGAACATGAAGGAATGCTTCATAATGAAACAGTAAACATTTAAAGTAGAAACATGACTGGCTTTTGGTTAAATGGTTTAATAGAAAAATATCAGAGTATACAGTTTACCAGAGAGACATTTAGAAGATAGGAAGTGATGTGGCAATCTAGTTAGAGGTTGTGGTATTTTGAGTAAAATTACATATGTGGGCTAGTTAATGTGACAAACACAAAATGTAACTAAAAGAAATAGTAAAACATTTATAGGAAAATGTTACAGACCTCCAAGGAAGGGTAAAAAGATGGGTGAGGAAGCTTCTGTGAAGCAAAGGTCCCAGTAAGGTAGACCATTGATCTGAGGAGATTTGAGTTACCTTGACAATTGACTCCTCTAGTGTATACAGAACGGATAAGAAAGGGAAGTTTTTTTAATGGAAATGGTACAGAATTCTTTTCTTGCGTAGCTTGTGTCATTGCCAAAAATAGCTTTGTCTGTTTTCGTAGCGCATACCTGAACATGAAAAAGAATATGCTGAGAGGCAAAGAGGAGTTTTGGCCAGCAGTGATACCTCAATGAATTAAACAATTGCATGGTTATCCCATAGAACTTTATAAAATTCAAATCGCTATTGTAATTCATTAGTATAAGGTGATCCCTACACTTTGGGATTAAATACTAACTTCGAGAAAACAAGCATAAAACTTTAATGACTTACAGGGAGCAAGGATTTTTACCACCTTGTGTAATCATTTCCACCTTATCAGACAATGAGATGAATGAGATGATTGATGATTTGCCAAATGAAATTGCTTTTTGTTAGTGCCTTCTTTTTCCAGAAAACAGGAATTTACCAGAAACAGAATTTATCAATTTTTTTTTATAATTGAACTTTCAAGGTTCAGACTGCAAAATCCAAATTTGTGAATACAGGTTTTCATCACAAACATTATAATATATCCCCTTACAGAGAGTTTGAAATATGTAATAATATTTCATTCATGTCTTTAAGATCCTTGAATTTTAAAGATTAAATAATTTTTATTTTTTTTTCTAAATCTAAATAGAAAAGGCTGGATGCTGAACACTTCTCTTCACCACTTAAATAAATAGATTCTAACCTCTTTAGTGCAAGCTGGAGAGACTAACTAACTAACCAACTTGCCTATTTCTGTGCATCCAGTTTACTTTTGTAGTAAGGACTAGGTTCGCACAAAGGCACTCCATCCTGATACGTCTAAGTTTTAAGTTCCAGAACCAGGAGAGGAATCTAAACATAGATGCTTAAAGTTCATGGTTTATTAATTCACAAGGATCATTGTGTTACAGCAATATAGTTCACAATGGCCAACAGCCTGAAATGGTAGAGCCTAAGCTAAGCAACTGAAAAAAGACTGTGTTGAAAATTCCCTCCTCCATGATTCATATAAGCTTACATGTCAAGTCTTAGGTGAGATGAATTTTCCACCCAAAAGCAGCTCCTCAATATAAGTACTTATCTTGTCTTTTTTTTTTTTTTTCAAATACAAGATTTGCTGTTTGAGGCTGTTGAGTCTACCTGTAGTGACAGGCTGTCAAGACTCCTTTCAGCAGGTGGTTAGAGGCCAGCTTGCTGCTAAGATCCCTTGTCCCAGAGTTGCTTCTAGATGAGGAGCCTCAGTGGGGGCTCCCCCTCCTTCACTTGTCAGTAACTTTAAACCTGAAGCTCCTGTATTTGGCCCCTGCCTGAGCTGCTCTGCAACAGCATTGCAATTGAGCTTGCTCCCAGTCTTGCACTTCCCTGATTCTCATCCTCATCCTCGCTCACTGGCTTGACTTCCTGGTTTAGCCTCAGACCTGGGTGATCTGTGACTGGTTCTAGTGACTGTTTCCAGACCTGGTCCTGACCTTGAATCACTGTCTGAACTTCCTGGCTCTTTTTTGGTGAGGTTGCCACCACTGCCTGCCTAGCTGTGACTCTTAGCTCCTTGCTTGCCTTCCTTTATGCAGCAGTTTGTCCTTGCTGCTGCTTGAGACAGTTAAGTCTTTAGAGGAGGGAGTAGCAACCAATATCTTGAGGTTCAAGGATGAGGAGGGAGTACCAACCAATATCTTGAGGTTTAAGGACAGCTCTGAATGGCAGGTAGTGGAGTGGGTGCTGAGCTGAGAGATACAGCAGCTGTGAGGGTTAGCAGGTGTCATATGCTTTGATCTTGGAGCTCAGCTGGAGGCCTTGTCTTGCAGAGAGGCAAGATACTGCTTCTCCCTTAGGTCCAGAAAGCATTTCCTGGTGTCTGGGTGTGCACAAAGCCCTAACAGTTCTGAATTGGGAACTCATAAGCACATTTTCCTTTGGTTTAGTTTTCATGGGCTTTACATTGTGATTTCTTCTTTGGAGTTAATTTTCAAAGAGATACGAAGTTAAGGCCAATAAGTTTCTCCTGGATCTGTGTTGAAATTCCTCCTTTTTAATAATTGTAATACAAACCCGTATCTGGGCTGTGATCTTCTGGGTGGTTGCTTGGACAGGGCCACAAAATTAAGAGAGATTTGAAAAGTAGATGAGCCTTTTGCAAAATGCTGTATTAGAAGAGAGCAACGAGGACGTGATTTAAGAAAAAATGAAACAGTAAAACTAAACACTCTTGGTTCTGTCATTTTCTAAGTATGAAATAGCAATCAAAAAATCCACAGCATGCTGGCTAACAAACAAAGACTTTAAAAGAGAACCACAAAAGAAGCATGAATAACTCAAAACATCATTAATTCAGGTATGTACATTTATTTATGTGCTGATATAAATGGTCACCGTTTTGCACAATCACACAATCAAAATTTAGGACTACTTTTTATCTGTCTACAATTAACCAACATCTGAATTCCTTCACTTTCTCCCCATAAAACAGAGAACAAAGTGTATGCAGAGGCCTTGGAGAAAGATTTAAATCTTCTGTCCATCTGCCAGATTTATCTACCATTGACTCCTGTTCATCATTGGTAGTTTAACAACTTCTTCCTATTGGCCATTGGTATGATTATAAATTTGCTTATACATCTACATCTCTAAACTCCTGTCTGAATCATTAACAATCTAAATTGAATGTTCAAAATGGTACCAAGAAAGAAAAAAAAACCACAAAAAAAGACACCTTATCATTTTTTATTTGTAAGAGATGCTCTCTTTTAAATTCCCTGCAAAGCACAATCAATCAGAGCTATAGTGTAGCAGAGTAAATTGACACTTTTGTTGTAAGCTAGAGAAGATAGATAAGCAACTATGAAAAAGTGCGATGCCTTGCATGTACTCATTGTGCTAGACTTGAGCTAGGAATTTCTCATATAACAGTAAATAAAAGCTGAGGAAGGCAGTCTAGCCTTATTTGTGTGTTGCGACACAAATGAAAAAGTACTGGTTTGGAGTTACATAGTAATTGAGGAAATGAACTTGTATGTAGTGGACTACCAGAGTTCTAGCTTGAATAATACATTAAATACCACTAGGATTTTGTTTTATTATCAGTACTGTGCTAGTGTGCCCATTGCATGGCAATGAAATTTTTTACATCCTATTTTTAACAGAGCAAAAATTGTCATAATAGTTAAAATTTTTGCACTGTACTACAGACAGGTTTTTTTTAAGTCAATGGGGAGGAATTGTATGAAATTAATGAAATACAGGAGGCAGGAACCATAACATCTTGGCTTGTCTTTTCCTGATTTGACATGTCACTGTGTGCATCACTTTTCATCATATTTTTGTTTGTAAAACAGAAATAAAGTTCATCTCAATGTGTGAAATGCTAAAAAAAAATCTACAGAGGAAGAGCATCAAACAAATACAAATTATTTTTATGAAGTCTAGATTTTAAATTTATTTTTGAAATTGAAGTTTAGAAACGGAATACATTTTTAGTTTGGTATAGAATGTAATTTTGAGATTAACATCTAGATATATGAGTGGGCAAGCGATAAGATATGTACATGCCAAATCAAGTTATCTGAGTTCTGTAACACGCCATTTCCTTTCCCCTGCACAGCCTGACACTCTGAAGAATTTATGCAGCACGATGTGCAGGTATGAAAGACTTGCTGTATGAAGCGTACACATAAACTGGGATCTTGAAAATACATTAATATTTTTGCATTCCTATTTTGAGAAGCACGTAGAGATTGAAAGGTTTCAGCAGACCTCGCAAGTTTACTTTCCCCTGCTGTTTACAAAGATATGCTCGGAAACTGCACAAGACTTAACAGGGATCTCCAGAAACTAATTTCAAGGTTCAGACAAGAAAACATTAGAAAACACATCTTGACTGAGACTAGCTGTACAGGATTCAGGAAGGGCTGGTCATGCTTCAGTATTTTGCTGGAATTCTTTGAGGCAGTCACTGCCAGAGAAGACAAAGGATACAGTGGTCATCATATGCTTTGATTTTTCAGAAAACAATTTACAATGTTCTGCACTAGAAGTTAATAGTAAGGCGTGGAAATCTAAAAAGTGGAAAGTTGGTTAAACGGCAGGAAACAAATGGAGTTATGAAATGGAATTTTCAAGCTGGAAAGCGCCCATCAGCAGGGTGGTGGAAGTATTGGCCTGTGGGTCCCAGGTTTTCCTGCTTAAATGAGTAAATGGCAATACCATAATGCTTATGTTAAGGGCACTTGTTCTAACTTGTAGAAGTTAAACGCATCCAATTTTAGATTTCCATTGTGAAAAACAGGATAGCTAACACAATTTCTAACAGGCAGTACTACTTTGCTCTTTTCTCAAATCAGTACAAAAGAAGTAGCAAGCCTTTATTGCTTTCTGCTGCATTTTACAATATGTGCATAGTATGCAATTTCTGAAGAGCTGAAAGTTTTTGGCATTTCTCCCTATGCTTCAGAAAAAACTTAATAACCTGATAGTTCACAAATAAATTCCGCATTGCTATTATCATAACTGTTACACTGTTACTAGAAAAAAACAACAACAACAAACCCAAAAAACTTTAAAATGTAGACTTTCTTTCAAGATTCTATATTTGAACTTTTTAGGATAGTAAAAGGAATGCATTTGTTATTCCAGACTGAAATAACAGCCAGAGTTCCTGAGGCAAAGGTGTATTTACGTGCATATACCAAAACGGCGCATGTATGTTTTTCTATTTTTTGTTTTGTTATCTTAAATGAAACTTAGTATGTTGTAAATGATTAAGAAATCTGCATTCTTCTAGATGCCTCTAATATGATGATTGAATTTCAGAAGCTTTCAATCCTAGTTACTGAATCATCAAACCTCAAGTCTAAGTCTGTTTCAGGATACTAATCAGACAAAGAGATCCTTCATGCATTACAGATTACTCTCATCTCCAAAATCCCTCACTAGGGCTGACTTGGAGCAGTAGAGAGAGCTTCCCTTTGGCTTACAGTCAAACCTCAATTGTCATTTAAAATATTTTTAAACCTTGAATTTCACATGCAAATCTATCTTTATATATCTTTCTTTATATCTCTGCAAGTTCATATAGACTTATCCCTCTAGGTCTAAATGGAATATGAAATGACTTCAGCAACTAGAGAAATAAAATCTGAAGTGATTTTAGTTTTCTATCTTAAAGTGAAAGATAATTTCTATACTAATAGCATTAAAGCTGAGGATTTGTAGAAAGAATGAATTTGACCCAAATATTCTACGCTCTTTTATCTTTTTCTGTGCTTCCATCCTCCTTGCATGCTTCTACTTTTTCCTTGGAATGCTGTTTTATTGTAGCTTTCCTAATCACATCTTAAATGCTTTTATTTCTGAATTTCACATCCTGTAATTGCTGTTCATTTGCACATTTCATTCTTCAGTGTTGGTGGTACATTCCAATTTCAGCTTCATTGGTCATTTTCCAATTATTAAAACTGGAAGCATTAAGGCTGTATTGATTTGGTTGACCAGTACCTAAAAAGGGTTCTAGTATTGCTTTCATTACTATGTGCATCTTTCTACCTTTGTGAATGCACTTCTTCCCATGCAAAAAGAGACAGATTCAGAGAATTTACCTTGTTATTTTTAGGTCTTCATTAGATTCACTTTTACTGCATCATTCTTTAGTTGTCATATCTAGAACTGTAGTTTGTAAAAGGGAGAGGAATTAGTCTTAACAGAATATTAGAAGACAATTCTGTCTTGTTTCACCTTTTCACAGAATCACAGATTGGTAGGAGTTGGAAAGGACCTCCAGAGATCACCTAGTCCAACCCCTCTCCTAAAGCAGGTTCACCTAGAGCAAGTTGCACAGGAATGTGTCCAGTCAGGCTTTGAAAGTGTCCAGAGAAGGAGACTCCACAACCTTTCTGAGCAGCCTGTTCCAGTGCTCTATCACCCTCACAGTAAAGAGGTTTTCCCTCATGTTCAGATGGAACTTTCTTTGTTCCAATTTGTGACTGTTGTCCCTTGTCCTGTCACTGGGCACCACTGAAAAGAGTCTGGCCCCATCCTCTTTACACTCACCCTTTAGGTATTTACAGACATTGATAAGATCCTCTCTCAGTCTTCTCCAGTCTAAACAGCCCCAAGTCTCTCAGCCTTTCCTCATAAGAGAGATGCTTCAGTCTCCTAAGCATCTTATTTGTGGGACTTTCTCCAGTAGTACCTTGTCTCTCTTGAACTGGAGAGCCCAGAATAGAACATAATACTCCAGGTGTGGACTCTTCAGGACAGAGTAGATGGGGAAGAGAACCTGCCTTGACCTACCGGTCACACTATTCATAGTGCACCCCAGGATACCATTGGCCTTCTTAGCGACAAGAGCATACTGCTGGCTCATGGTTAACATGTTATCCACTAGGACTCCCAGGTGCTTCTCCGTGGAGCTACTTTCCAGCAAGTCAGCCCCTAAACTGCTCTGGTGCATGGAGTTATTCCTCCCCAGGTGCAGAACTATACATTTGCCCTTGTATTTCATGAGGTTCCCCTCCACCCAACTCTTCATTCTTGTTCAGGTCTCACTGAATGGCAGCACAGCTTTCTGGTGTATCAGCCACTCCTCCCAGTTTTGTATCATCAGCAAACTTGCTGAGGGTACACTCCATCCCTTCATCCAGGTTACTGATGAATATATTGAACAAAACTGAACCCAGCACTGACCTCTGGGGAACACCACTAACTACAGGCCTCCATCTAGACTCTGCACCAATAATCACAACCCTCTAAACTCTATTCTTAATCCACCTCACAATTCACTCATGTAACCCACACTTCCTGTGTTTATACATGAGGGTGTTATGGGAGACAGTGTCAGAAGCCTTGCTGAAGTTGAGGTAGACAACATCCACTCCACCCCCCTCATCTAAGCAGCCAGTCATGACATCAGAGAAGGCTATCAGATCAGTCAAGCATGATTTCCACTTGGTGAATCCATGCTGACTACTTCTGATAACCTTCTTTTCCTCCACACACTTAGAGATGACATCTGGAATGAGCTGTTCCATCACCTTTCCAGGGATAGAGGTGAGGTTGACTGGCGTGTCATTTCCTGGGTTCTCCTTCTTGCCCTTTTTGAAGACTGGAGTGACATTGGCTTTCCTCCTGTTCTCATGACCTTTCAAAGGTCACGGAGTGTGGCTTAGCAATAACATCAGCCAGCCCCCTCAGCACTCATGGGTGCATCCCACTGTCAGGGGCCATGGATTTTGTGGGTGTCTCTAACCCAATCCTCTTCAATCAATGGAGAGTCCTTTTTTCTCTAGACTTTCTCTCTTACATTCAGGGACTGGGATTCCCAAGGGCCCATCTTAGCAGTAAAGACTGAAGCAAAGAAGGCATTCAGTAACTCAGCCTTCTCTGTATACTCTGTCACCAGGGCCCCCTCCTCATTCAGCAGTGGACCCACATTTTCCCTGTTCTTCCTTTTGCTACCGATGTACTTGAAGAAGCCCTCCTTCTTGTCTTTTACATTCCTTGCCAGATTTAGTTTCAGACGGGCCTTAGCCTTACTCATTGCATCCCTACATATTCTGACAACCTTCCTGTATTCCTCCCAAGTGACCATCTCCTTTTTCCACATACTGTAAACTTCCTTCTTCCATTTGACTTTCCTAGAAGCTACTTGTTCATCCATACAGGTCTCCCGCCTGCTTGATTTCTTACTCATAGAAGTGCACAGATCTTGTGCTTGGAGGAAGTGATCCTTGAATATTAACCAATTCTCTTGGGCCTTCTAGAGCCCTAACCCATGGGATTTCTCCAGGTACATCTTCAAAGAGGCTGAAGTCAGCTCTCCTGAAGTTCAGGGTTGTAATCCTACATATTGCCCTGTTTCTTCCATGTAGGATCAGGGCTTTTGCAGCTAATAAGAGGTTTACAAAGTTGTCCTTGCAAACAAGTCTTGAATAGTGTAGGATATAATTTAGATACAAAACCAGCAGATTGTAAGTGCATTTGAGGATAATACACCATCCAGTCTGTTAGTATCTACCTTCCCTCTCTTTTGTTCTCCTTTTTAATGCCTTTTTGCCGTTCTTTGCCTACATCAGTGCTTAAATGGAGTAAATATCTTTCTGGCAGCTCCCTGGCGAGAAAGGAGAATAATGTGAACAGATACTGTACTCCTACATTCACCTAATCTTAGTATTTTCCCTGACACTTATGTTAATTTTTTCCTTTCTCGCCATTTTCCTTGTCATTGTTTGATAGTTGTTAAGTCCACATGGCCAAAGCAACAGTCTTTTTACAGACCTCCTTTTATCATCCCAACTGTGTCTTGTTTAACATGACTGTTTAAACGGCCAAGAGTCAGCATCGTCCAGTTCTGAAGTGGACTGGGCAGTAATCCAGCTCTTTCTGTAAAGAGACAGACATTCTTTTTTTTTGACTAGAAACAAATTACTTCCAAATGCTGGAAATGTAAGTAGGCTTTTCAGAAAAGTTTTTCAGGTGTTTATAGAACAAATTAGTATAAAATAGTTTTAAAAATCATAAGCCAAATTCAAAATAAATATTTAACACTTTTAGGAGTTGTGAAAATATAGCAGTAGAAAACTGAAGTCACTGATCAATAGCATGCATAAAAATATGGTGAAGGCACATTTGTATCAGAATCCCTATGTGTATTTCTATTGTGCCTCGACTGGATTGCAAGTATAGTATTTTGGGGTTTTTATTTACATGAGACTACATGGCTGACTCTAGGTTTGATGAGATGACTACCTGTAGCAATCAAATTGAACTGATAGTTGTTATTTCACAACAGTTTTTGATTCAATTCCTGAAAATCAGAGGCTAGAAAATGGAAAGTTTTTGGCAAATTAAGAGTTTTCATTAGCCTGAAGGTTGTTTTTTATGGCTCATGCAGTATCACATAGGCAGCCTCTCATTCACAGAAAGACAAGCTGGTTTGCCACAGCTTTTACCTGTCCCTTTTGGTTTTGTGATGTCTTGCTTGTCTCTCACACAACTTGCAACTTTCACAACAAATGGAATGGATTTTCCACAGATAAGTGTCCTACACAATTGGCTCATCTCAGAACTGCTCCGTCCTTGCAAGCTCGTCCCATTCTCCTGTCTCAGTATCCCTCCCACGGCATGCATTTCTTCATCAATTTCTGTGTCATCAGCTGTCACCTTAATTTTAGATATGAGACTGCACATCTGGATAGACTTTGCACTCCTACAGTTGCTGTATTGCTCCTTTATAGTGTTCCCAGTCTCAATACTTCCTGATCTCTCTCACACTAAGGTCAATTGATATGAAAATTCTCACCCTCCAAAACGAGGTCAGCACTTCCAAACTGCCAACTATGAATGGTCCCTAAGTAGTGCTCATTCCCAAACTTTGCCAGAAATTGTTCAGTGGAGAACTATCTGGCTCAGGCCAAAGCCAGAGTTACACACTGAGAACTATCTGGCTCAGGCCAAAGCCACTGAGTTACACACAGTGGACAATTGAGTTCCAGTTCTGATGCCATTTAGCTCATTGGTCATATATATGTGTGTATATATAGCCACAAAAGAACACAAATTCTTGTGTATTAACAGCACAAAGCCAGAGATTTTTACTGTCATTGTTCTTTACTGTTCAAGGATGTCTCTAGAGCTGAAATTTCAGAGGTTGTGGTCAGCTCTGGATGTGTTGTTGGTATCCCGTGATGCATCTTTACACTTCATCCATCTCTACAGCAAAGATGAGAGTCCCCATATTGTATGTCTTTGATTCAAGGCATGGAGGCATGAGAACTTGAGGAATGCATACTGTTTGCTGGCATGATGCATTTAAGAGTGCATGTAAGTTCTTCTGAAAAGCTGAACTGTTTTGGCTAAGATACTCCAGAGCACTGTAGTTCAGGGCACATATCTATCCCACAGGATAACAGCTTGATTAGTATAAGATTGGCAAAGCTCTAAGCAACTTACCAGAGGATCTGACTATGGAAAGTGTTGGCTAGTCTTTGTAACTCACATGGTTAACACTCCAATTTAAATTAAATTTTCATATTGTCTGTATTTAAAAAGCAGTCATCTAAAACATGTTCTAGATTAGTACTAGGTTTTTGTTCATTAGACCACCTGTTAATTCCTATGATTAAGATGTACTTATGATGATGATTCTGGAACACGTAGTTTTAGATACTTTCTAATTTCTAGATTAGAAAGTATGAGTATGCCAGTAGCTGTATATCTAACTTAATGTTTTCAGCTAGTCTTCTTGATTGACTGTGGTACAGTCTTATTCTTTTCACTTTATTTTGAGCTTAAATGCTGCATACTGAGAAGATATGTGGTGCAGTGACAGAAATAACATGCAATATTTCAACATAATTTAAAAAAATGTTGTGAAAGAAAAATTTCAAAAGTTTGATGAGGATACAGTTATTTGAAGTACCTTCAAAAACAGATTTTTATTCAGGATTTAATTCCTCATACAATTTGCATGGTATTTTGAAAATAAATTATTCCTATAAGAGTTGCTTGACTTGTTTTTATAAATTCTCCTTATAATACTGCACTTTACTCAGACTGTGACTCTGTATATATCAGCTAGAATAAGATAAATGTATTTTAGACATCTATTTTTCTTCTTGATGGAAATGACTCCCCCTCCTTTTTACCCTGAAGTAGTTTTTCATAAAGTTTAACAGCAAATGTAAAATAAGGACAGAATCACTACAGTGCTTCCCACTTGGAAATAATTGTTTCTTTTTATTACTTTTCATTATTAGTGAGTATGTCTATTCTAGCTTCTGCCTAAAAAAGAGGGTATTGCATGAGACATGACTTTCACACCCAAGCAAAGGTCAGAGGAGTTTACCATGGCAGGAGCAGTTCTGGGAAATCACAAATCCCAGTGTCTCCAGTAGGGAAGCACAGTGTTTACAGGGTAATGCTTCCTTCCTTTTTGGGCAGTTCTACAGACAGCTGTGCTGAGGGGGTGGAACAAAACCTCTGGCCATTCTTGCATATTTATGGCTCCTTGGAATCAATTTTGTTATCATCCAGCAAACAATGAAGGAAGGAGAGGTGCTTCCTATTGCTGAGATACATCAAGCAGCTTTGAACAAGCTCTCAAGGTGTTGGGTTTCCTAAGGTAGATTAAACTGCAGAAAATACAGAGATGCTGTGATCAGACAGACTGAAGCTCACTCTAAATGAATGTGTTGGGTGGATCTTTGTAGCTGTATAAGAACAAGTGACCGTTTGCATAAGTGGAATTAGTTGAAGATGAGTTCAGTTAAGACAGAAACCAAAGTTGATGCGGTACTTAAAGTATGACAATCATCTTTTCTTTCTGTGCTGTGCTGAAACAACACTGAACCAGTCTCCTGAGTCAATTCACATCATTTATCTTTTTTTTGCTTTTGAAATATTACAGTACAAATTGAAACAGCCAGGCTTTCAGAAATAAAACCGTTTTGATCATTTTGAAAGATAAATGGATGATAGTTTTATGTACTCCATAATTTTTGCCATCTTGCATATTTTCCTGTTCATTTTTTCCCTTTGTTGCCTAGTGTAAATGCTATATGGTGACAGATTGTCAGAGGCAAATTATGTGATTTGCTTAAAGCAGAATCTTTATAAATGCGTAAAGTAAACAATTATAGAAAGATTTTTCTCTGATCTATCTTCATAACAGTAAGATTTTGCTTTCACTCAGAGTTGAAACAACAGGTAACAACTTTTAATTTGATGTAGTGTCTTTTCCTTTATAGAATAAATTGAGCAAAAAGAATAAAAGTAGACTTAACAAGGCAAAATATAAGATGCTAAGTTGAATGTTTTTTTAACAAAATAAGTGTTCTGGCTTTCCTGTTGGCAGATATATTGGATGAGCAATTTGCAACTATCTTTTTTAAGATAGGAACTTTATTCATTGTAAGAGAGAAGTAATTGCCAGACAGCTTACATTTTGTGGCTCCCCACCTTAATGATACCATTTAATTAGTCAAAGTATTGGACAGGGAGATTCTTTTTGAGGTATTGTAATGTAATAAGGTGTTGCAATGTGATGAGTATTACATAATTGATCCAGTTATAACGGAATAGTAGAAGCTGAGAAACTGTCACATTTTTTTTTAGTTTCCTGGATTAGGATGAAAATCATGGTGAAAACTTTGTTTGAAGTAAGTATTCACTCTTCCCATGCTGTCCAAAAAGATGACCTATTTGATTTCATCTTCTTTGGTGACGATACTGTAATTAACTGTTTAATCTCATCCTGAAATTCTACTCAGAATATTATATTTTAGCAAGAAGTGGAAAGTTCTACTTCCTTGAAATTGTATAGATGAATGACTAAAACATATATTCCAGAGCTGTTAAAGGGAGGTTGTTCCTTAGTTCTGAATCTTTGCAGTAGATGCTATATTTTCCAGCAAGACCTTAGTGGTCCCATTTGTAAAATACATTTTTGGGGGTCTTGAATGAAATTAAGCATGTGCATAGCTATTTGCAAGTTCAGGGACTATTTAGTAAGAATGAATTTTAAGAAAAAAAACTACTGGTGAAAAGAACATACTGGGTTTTTTTGTTACGAAAGATGTGAAAGCAAATAATCAAATTGAAAGAAAACAGATATATATATAATACTTTATTATGCTGTAATGTCTACTACAGTATTGCCATAACTTTTGCTTAAATAGTTTGGATCCTACTCTTTAGTTCCTGTAGAGAATGAAGTGTGGAAGAATGTATACATTTGTTTTTCTTGTTGGGTTTTCTTTTTTCAGTTTTTGAAGTGTTAGTGTTTTTTCACTTTGCAATAACTTTCAGTACACAGATACCAGTGAAGGAAAGAAAGAAGCATATGTATGTATATGTTCTATAAAATGTCCATCAGAAGCCCCTCAACCTCTGGTAATTAGAGGCCATACTGTGGAGATTGACAGAGTAAATTACCAGTTAATGTTTACACAACAAAATATATGCCCAGTACAATATCCTACGCTGATGTTACTGAAACCAGAGTCCGGAAATGTACAGTGGAAACAAGACGTGGTACTTTTCTTGTGCCAACACAAACAGCAATTACAGCACAGTGTGAGAGAAGTCATAAGAAACACTACTGCGTATCAGTAGTTCAACAAAGTCAGCGCTTTTGTGTAATTGCAGGGGGAAAGGGCTGAAAAACATTACAGATCTCAGCAAGAAATGGCCCTTTATACTTTTAAACTGATCCTTGATAAAACAATGCTGGGGTCATGAGAAGGCTACTCTGCCAATTTTGCTTCACTGTGGGATCCATTGACATCTGGCTGAGTTGCGGAAGCTGGAAAACTTCTTTAATATTCTCTTGACAGTAAAATGGACATGTGGAAAACATTCTAATCTGTTAATCTTTGGTGCTCCTGAAGAAAAAGGACATTTGGCTTTATACTTTGTGATGATGAATATTAAGTCTCCAGATATAGCTGTAAATAAGTTAGAAGTATTTGAATGGAGAATGCAGGTCTTATTTTCCAAATATGGAGAAGATGGATGTGCACCTGTGTAATTCAGATGATATAATAAATGCTAGGAGTTTTTTTCTAAAGGTAGTGTACCATATATCTTGGCAACCCTCTTTTCTTTATGCTGAGTATGTTTTATCAATAAGTACTGCGGAGAAGAACCTCAGAACTTCCTTACCTCTTATGTACTAAAATAGAATATTGTTTTACTCAGGGGATTATAAAAAATAGAATTGAGAGATTAAAAATAGTAGTTAAGTCTAAATAAAAAAATGCAGGTTTTATTTAACAGCATTAACTGTAGAAATTTTTTTTTACCTAAACTTTAAATTTAGTACGGAGTGATAGTGAATGATGAAGATATACATCTATTCAGCTTGCAATAGGATGCACAATTCTTCATTTCTGTTGTGAGATATAGCTCCAGAATCAAGAAGAGGAATGACTTACATTAGAATATGAATATGATTCCTATTAAATAGGTGAAATGGAAAGGAAGACGTTCTAATAGTTACAACAGTAACCTGAGCAACATTCTGGAAAGCTCAGGTACTGAAATCAGACGAAAATCCTTAGAAGCATGAGATAGGATTAGTCATCTACTTCAAATTGTAATGTGCAACAGATTATTTAATATCTGACTACTGCCATCATGTTTGGATAGTAGCGAAAACCATCAGCAGACTTTCTGGTATGTGGCAGAGACAAAGGGAACTTGAGTTGAAGGATATTACCAGCTGCTCCCTGGCTTTGTATATTATCACATCCAGGTGATGAAACAAGTGCAGGTCTAGTCAAGATGTGAGTGGGAACAATACTAAAAGTCACTAATAACTGAAAAGATATTTTCACTCTAAATGTGGAAGCTTGTTATGCAGATGAGATGGGAAGCACTGGCTAAAACTGAATTAGTTGTGGAAGAAAAGATCCTTATAGTAACTTAAACTGGGGTCTCACCTTTAGTCTACCTCAGCTTTCTTTGGAGAAAGCTGCACAGAGGAAGATAGAGAAGAGGCAGACCTCAGTGTACATTTTCGGACACTCAAATAACCCATGAGAACTCCTGATGTCATGTTAGAGTCCACTGAGCTTTCCCAGCTTCCATGCCAAGGAGCCAGTAGTGGTTTTCAGACTCCGAAAACCACACATGCTATATGGGTGATCAGCCCCAGACAAGGAGCTAATACTTCTCTAGGGCTCCGTAATGCATCTGGAGATGAGCCCCAAATGGGGACGTATGGGAGGTCCCCGTTTTTCTTACTGGCAGGTGGATGTGATTTCAGAGATATCCCAAGAGATAAAGTCAAAACAAAGTGTTTTTTCTGGGTGTGGATGTTCCTGCCTCTAGGGTAGTCAGGTGCTGCTGTGTGAGAGCACTGGCTGAATGGAATTCAGATGAGATTTAAAATGCTGATACCCTGATGGTGACATAGTTCTGCTTTGTTTTCCCAGGTTTCCAATAAATGCCATTATTGCTACATTTTTAAAGTATTTTTTTAAAATAAAAATAGATGTTTTCTGCCACCCATCTGTTTTGTTTGCTCACATTGGTACAAGTGCCCTCTGCCCCTTGGCGCATCATGGTGAAAGTGTTCTGTTTATACAAAGTGATGGAAATCAAACCTTCAGGAACAGTTTTGGCTACCCAGCTTAAGCTGCAGAGTTAATCAACAGAAATTGTTCTTTCACTAACTAGAAAGGTTGGGAGTTGGCAGCAGCTGAGCAGGACAGAACAAGAAGATCAAAATTATTTGTAGTTTCCTTATAAGATGTAGTTTCCTTGTAAGATATAGATACCAATAAAAGAGGCACCTACAATAGATGAGCTAGGTTGCATGTTGCCTGAATGTAGGAAAAAGTAGCTCTTTTAGATACTGTGATGCTCAGGTCATATTTGCCATTTTCATAGATGGATTCACCTGTTCCCACATTTGCTATGTGCACTTCAAATACTAGATCAGTGCCTTTGCCTGTTTCTCCACAGTAGAACTCTTGTCATTTTTCAATATTGTAACTTGCAGTGAAGTGCGCTCTTTGCAGCCTGCATCTCAAACATTGATTTTTGCCTGTGGTTCCATCCTTCATTCAACCCATTCTCAGATGATATCCTATAATTCAGCCTTAATGACAATTCAATCATTTTATTTTATTAGGTACATCTCTACTCTGCTTATCCTCTGTGAGCCATCCCTTTCAGAGTGAGTGGATTTTGTTTCTTTATGGGACCTTCACTGCCAACAGTTCCAAACATGCTTTCTTCAGTCCCCGAAAAATTTTCCTCCCTCAGATCCACCCTCTGTAACTTTACTATCAAGTTACGTAATCTTTTTGTCTTCCCTGTCCATTCGAATCCCTCAGTTTATTGTTATTCCTTTACACTGACACGTAGCACATGATGGATACTTGATTGTCACCTGACTGCATGTAGGCCACAGACAACCTGACACAGTTGTTGCACCTCTGGACTAAATGATTCTCTCCCTGCCTACCCTGAAGCTGTCCTTTGCCTTTGTTCTCTAGTTGCCCTTTTCTCTCCAGATCCCAAGATTATTATCTTCTTGTCTCTACCTGTTTAACTGGTCTTCTGACTATGTGCAAACTTAGATCTATGAAATGAATATCCTGCATGTTTAGATCAGATTGTTTCACAAGACAAAGCAAGCAGACAAGCGGTTAATCCACCAGAGGTTTACTTGACAGAAGCAACTTCTGCTGAAGAGCATCTGGGGCAATAATTACTCAGCTTCAGATCAGCAGCAGCCAAACTGGAAAATCTGGCAATGCCCTGGTTTGCTTGGGGAGGGAAGGAAGTGAGTCTGGAAAGTCACTGCTCTGATGAGCACCCGATATTCATGGGTCTCGACCAGACCTTGAAACGTGTCTCCTGCTCCCCCTGCAGGTTTTGTGATCCTTAGCAAAGGAGGAACTCGGATTCTGTACAACCCCGAATTAGCAAACCCTGGTGTCTTCTAAATGAAAAAGTGCACATAATCTAAATAGGAGCAAAAAAAAGCCTGTATAGGCAATACTAATAGTGATTTGTGAACATCTGCTTCCCAATATCCATTTTCTTATGGTGCAGGATTTTTATTAGGACTTTCTAAGCTTTTCCAGATCTCAAACCCAGTCGTGTTTAATGGCATTGATTCTGCTTAAACATCCATGAGCATTCTCTGAAGAACTAGATCTGCAACACATATCTCAGCAGCTTGACCCTGCTAGTGAGGGGCTTTCTGTGCAGGTGATGAGCTGTGAGACAGAGAGATATTTTCCAACTTGGTTACAGAGAAATTCTTTCACAGTTCTTTGTTGAAGTTGAGGGAAGGGGCATGGTCAGCTGCTGCTCTCTTGACCCTTGAGCATTTTAACTGCCAGACTGACCAGTTCCTGACAATGAGGTGGAACTTTCCTAAGTTCATAACTAAGTTCAGATCATGTGATCTCTTAAAATCAGTATTCCTTTTGTGCCAAATGTCAGACTACAAAGCTACAAGAAATCTCCAAGAAGCTCATGTTAGAATTGTTGAATATTAGCATAACAAAGCGTTTTTCTTCTTCAAGAGTTGTTCTCGGAAGTGGCCAACCCCATTTTTCACTAAAACTTTCCAAAACAATCCAGCCTGAGGCAGAGAAGAGGCAAGGAAGATATAAGCTCCAGCACTTAAAGGCTGACAAAGTAATAAACAACTGAAAGTAGGGCCTTATGATGGAAAGTGTTGAGGAACTTTAACTCTAGATGTCATTGCCAGCTTTGGTTATAATAAATGTGTCGGTAGCAATATGAAAAGATGTGTGCAATAAGTTAAAAGGAATGGTGTATTAACCTGTTTTACACAGCACATCTGCTCACAAATCGCTTACATCTCAATATGTTTCAGGAGAAAGGGATTGTTATTTTTTTTTTCCCACTCAATGTATTAATTTTGTAACTAAATTAACTGGGAAATGATAGATTTTAATGTAAACAGTGACACCCTGTGGTCAGTAGTGATAGCATTAACTCTGAAAAGTAGTGTTTTGTGATGCATTGATCTTTAGCAAGAGCGGAGAGAAAAAGGAGGAAGGGAATGCAGTTAACTTTCAGAGTTTTCCACAGAGAGATGTTGTCCCATTTTATTACCTTATATGTAGAAATGTATGCTTCTAGTCGCTAAAGTAGTATTTATTTACATACATTTATTTTATTGGAAAAAAAAGGAGGATGGCAAACCTTAATTTTAGACAACTTGATAATGCAACTCATGGAAGGATCTCTGTGGGCACAGCCACCCTACAAAGCATTGCTGGTATAGTTATTTGTATATCTATGATAATGTCTGTCTTTACAGGAAAATGCATTTTTCCTGATGGCATACCAAGTAGTGTTGAGTAGCAGATGTGCCAGAAGAGACACGGTAATATGACAGTACCACACCATGCTAAAAGTGCCAGTTAGGTACTGACAGGGCTGGCTGCAGGATTAAATAGTCCTGTGCTGCCTTTTGTGTGGACAGCCCTTGGCCTACCATGTGTAGTTCATCCTTTTACTTCTTCCCTGTCTTCTTCCTTCCTCGATCAAATGCTGTACTAATATAGTGATTCTTTGTCATATCTATGTGCACCCAGCTTTAAGGCACTGTGGTAGTGAGCTTCACAATGCTGTGGCTCCCAAAATTTGTGGGAAAACAAATCTTTTCCTGTTTAATGCATACTAGGGACCCCCAATATTATGGTTTGAAAATATCATAGTTTTAAAACATCCTGATTTATGAGAGAACTGGTTTATAGCTTCTGATTTATAACTCATGCATCCCTTCAGTTACTGATGCTGACACGGCCATTTTTAATAGAGGGACAAAGTTTAACTTCTGTCAGGTGAAGCCAGGTTTAAAGATCAGTAAGGGTGGAGACTGACAGTCCCAGCAAGAAGTTATGGGGAGGTAGTAAAGCAGACTGAGAAACATGACGCATTTATTATTCACTGGCAATAGTGGTTTCCTGTTAAAACTGGCTATTTGACAAAGACAATGAATGTAATTCCTTGTTCTATCATTGGGGAATTAGGAAATTAGCATGGGACAAAAGCAAAAAGTCTTCTGCCTTCTCTAGAGAGTAAGCTAAGGTTAGCCAAAGCTAAAGTTTGGAAGGGTTCAGGAGCCACTGTCAGGAACTCAGTGATTATCAAAACTCTTCAAGTGTCAAAAAAGATTGGAGCACTTAAGTTGTCCTGGAAGCCAAGCCATTCATTGTTCACCCCGCCCCCGACATGTCCATACATAAGTGAGTGCTTGTCTAGGACATATCCTACAAAATAGCTGTAGTGCAACTTCTCATGAATCTTGGCACAATTTAATGCCTGTCAGGAAGTGACAATGAGACTGTGGGCTTTTTAAAGATCTTATATTGACTGTGAATGTTTCACAAGCTCAGATTGCTGAAAGGCTTCAAACTCATTATCTTCTCTAAAAGGCTGACAAATATTGGACATGTGATGAAGGAAGAGGCCTTATTTTACACATCATGTCAAATTTTAGCTTTTCTTTTAGACCTCCTTATGCTTTTAATGGCTGCAAAAGCAAAACAACTTCATAGCTGCTCAAACTTGCAGAGAAGTTATTTATTAGGTGCTATTGCAGACTCTGTGCTTGGATAGAGTGGACTGTAATATTAACCCCAAAATTAGTTAGTAGTGCTGCTGAAGGATATTTTCCAACATCTGTTTTTAACACTGTTAAAATGGATCTTGGAGTATGGATTATTTAAGGACTTTTTGAATGGGGCCACACTGGAAATGGACTGTAGTGATTCTGCACACAAATTGGAAAACACTTTGTATTTGCCTGTACCACATGCAAGTTCAGACAGATGCAACTGAGCTTGCTGCTGAATTAGAAATACGTTGCAGTAGACAACACAAGTGTTGTGAAAAGAACTCTAAAGGACAATATCTTAAAGGTAGAGACACCTTCTCACTGCACATTAAGAGCATTGATTTGCAGACGTGTCAGATTTAGAGGTCAGTCAGAATTGTTGGATTGTATACACCATGTCAAGACCTTGTCTACAACTGACTGAATGTTGAAAATGGCAAACATAAACATGTTTATACACGGCTTCTGGGAAATAATGTTTGAAGTGTCCTGTGCTAGAGTAAAAGCTGCCACACAGAGGACATTAGGAATGTAAAGCTATACCAAGACACTCTACTTTCTGTTTAACCATAATAGTTGATGATTTAAGCAGGCAGAGCAATTATCACTCTCCATCATCTGGAGGTTACTGGAGAGTGAACCAGCAGAAGACATTGGTTTTTGTGCTTTTTCATCTACCTTAGGCTAAATTAATTGAGTTTACTCCAGATTCCAGTGGAAGTAGTTTGAATTAACTTGGACAAAGCTGCCTGATGTGCTTGTATCATACCAGCACTTCTAGATTTTAATCTCCCTTTCTCTTGCCTAGACCTTCACCGTACACTGTCTTTCTACCAAGAGGACTTAAGTGTGTTTCTGCAGGGACGCTTGCAAGTCTGAAAGCTACCGCTGTGGAGCTTTAAGCAATGGCTACCAGAGTAAATGTATGAAACTTAGCAGCCAGTGCAAAAAGAAACAGAATTTCCAGTTGAAAGCTATCATAAATTCATATCCTCCATGTATTGGACACAGATGTGTTATATAACACATTTTCTGACCGGTGGGTTACACAAACAAAGTGTGTGACAAGTGACTGAAACGTGAAACATGTACTTTGGTGATTCACTCCATAATTCACAGATTAGTGTACTTTGAAGTACAATATCCCTTCTTAGTAAGTCTCACTGTGTGAGCAGTGTTAAAAGAGTACTGTCTTGCCTGTCACAGTTATGCACCTTCGCCCTTTTGGGGTCTTTATTACAGGCTTTGAGAAGCTACCTAGTTTAAGATCATGTTCCCTGTCTGAGAACAGGACCTGGAACAACACTTCATTGCATTACTCTTTATTGTCTTCCAGAAATGTTGGAACTTCAAAGAGCTTCTAAGGCCAATGATAAAACTATGGAAAGCACTGTTAACACTAGAAGCAAATACAACAAAACATTAGGGAATTTTATTTCAGAACTTAAAAAAAAACCCTGAGGGGTATATATGGAAAGGGGACTTAGCATTTGTAATGTGCAGGACATCATCTTTTGCCTACCTTGCCAGCTAGTTGTATGCATGGCTGTGAAGGAGAATCTCAGGCTCCCAGACTAGCCTGCAGGGGTAGGTAGATACCCGAGGAGAGCAACAGAAATCAGCATTCTGTGCAGTCAGGCCTCTAAACTTATCTTACTGACTTGCAAATGGGAGTATCAGTCATGGTATAAGCTCTGAACCTCTCTGGACTCAAAGTCAAAGTTGGAGTTTTGAAAAATTATCTCTGCATGGGAACTCCTGTCATGAATTTGAGCTGTGATTGCACCAATTCAGTCTGCCTGAATTCTTCTGTACTTTTGGTGTATGTCTACCTAAAGTAGCCCAAGGCAGGGCAGAATCCTCTAGTATTCTTAAGGTAGAGAGAAGCTGGTGTCTTTGAAGATCTGATAATCTCTCTGCCTAATATCATTGCCTGCCTCTGATTATCTCTAGAGCCTGAGTGCCTCCAAAGGCATCTGATCTTCTTCAAGGGGAAGGCTGGAGAGCTTTCTCTAACAAGGGAGAACTGGTGTCCTGAGTCACATACATAACATGTGTTTCCCAATCTCAGCTTTATTCCCTAAATGTTTACCAATTTCAGCTTTATTTTAAAATCTAATCAGAGAAAGATGGGAGTGCAAGAGCTCGCTAAACAAGTCAGTGGAAGTCACAGGCTCAATTGCTTTCCCTCTCTGGTCAATCTTCCAGGGAAGGATTTATCCAATAGGAAATTTAGTATTATCTGTTGGATGGGATTGCTAATTACTTTACTATTCTTTATCATGAATATGCAGAGAGAGGACCAGGAGAGAAAAGGAGCTTGGATACAGTAGGGAGAAAATAAAAATCAGAGAATTATGAACTTTTGACAGATGGCTGTTTTTTTCAAGTCTTAATTTAAATGTGAAAGCTTAACACTGTGCATCAAGTACTTCCTTTTAAAAATATTAAAATATTAGAACCCACATCTATGGAGAATTTCCATGATATCCAAGCTATTGAATTATTCCCAGCATCTTAAAAACTAGCCTTTGGAGCACTCCTCCAGGACTGTGCTAACGTGTGAAATTTTCTAGTTTGGGGATTGTGTTTTATTCTAGATTGACGAACACAATAAACAATGGGTCAGACTTACCGGGATAAAGTTGTTTAAACTTCTATTTCCAGTTGATTTAAGATCATGAACTTTTCAAGGGATCTGCTAAAATTTAATTCTTCCTTGCATTGCAGTGTTCGGTTTGGGTGTGTTGTGGTGTAATCCCAGCCAGCAACTAAGACCGCACAGCTGCTCTCTCACTTCCTCCCAGTGGGATGGGGAGGAGAATTGGAAGGGTGTAAGAAAGAAAACTCATGGGTTGAGATAAAGATATTTTAATAGGTAAAGCAAAAGCTGCATGTGCAAGTAAAGCAAAACAAGACATTAATTCAGTGCTTCCCATCAGCAGGCGGATGTTCAACCATCTCCCTGACAGGAGGGCTCCATCATACATAATGGTTGCTTGAGAAGACAAACGCCATCCCTCTGAATGTCACCTCTTCCTCCTTCTTCCCCCAGCTTTATATGATGAGAATGATGTCTTATGGTATGGGATATCCCTTTGGTCAGCTGGGATTAGCTGTGCCAACTGTGTTCCCTCCCAACTTCTTGTACACATGCAGTCTACTTGCTGGTGAGGTGATGTGAGAAACAGAGAAGGCCTTGACTCTGTGTGAGTACTGCTTAGCAATACTTAAAACATCCCTGAATTGCCAACATTGTTTTCAGCACAAATCCAAAACATAGCCCCATACTAGCTTCTGTCAAGAAAATTAACTTTACTCCAGCCAAAGCCATGACAGGGTGAAATACCTTGTAGTCTTGCTCTAAAACAATTAAAAGAAATAAATTATGTGATGATTTCAGGGTCTCTAATAAAGAAGAAATAAAATAAAATGAGAAGAGAGAAAATATTAAGAGGGAAGTTCTTTGTGGAAGAATAGCCATTAATATAAAACACATCTTAGAGGGTATATGTCCCAAAATATTTTGGATGACACATAAACACGAATGTTCAGACTTCGAACTTGCAGAGACTTATACATGTGCTTAAAATTACACATTTGAGTAAATGCATTGATTGTATTTGGTTGCATGTAAGCCTTTACAGGAATAGTTGCAGACTACTTAGAAACAACATGTAGAGAGATAGAGAAAAGACATAAAACTGTTTGGCTATAAACCAGCAATCATCTTATCTGCCAAAATCACAAGTTATGGACCATTAGTTCCCTGTTGCACATCCTGTGCTTAAAGAGTCTTACCTTACAAGATGTCAGGATTAAGGCCATTATAAGGAACTTGAAGGAACACATCCATTTGTGGAGAAATGTGTATTTTATCCATGGTAACTAATATAGTCTGCTATTTATGAATAATTCTAATCAATACTTAGTGTTGATGTTGCTCTTTTTTGTGTTATTGTTTTCCAGATGGGAGTTGCTGTAGTGGATTCATCTGTTGCAGGACTGGGTGGTTGTCCCTACGCAAAAGGTGCTACTGGAAATGTAGCCACAGAGGATGTGATATATATGCTTAATGGTCTGGGGATCAATACTGTAAGATATTTTTACTTTTTAAGGAAAATAAAAATATTTTTTTAGAAAATATACAATAACACACCTGACACTTATGCTGTACTGTAAAATATTGGGAGCGAATGTTAGTTTTTGCAAACTCGGTGCTTTAATGTGGCTTGACATATAACATTAATGATGTCATCTTCCTTAGTATTTGCATATTTGACAGGAATTTGAGTAACTCCTCTCCTTACCTGGAGCTGTGAGGAGCTCAGTAGCAACTGTTTTCAGTCATTGCTCTACCTCAGTAACCATAAAAAATCACTACTGTAAGACATTGCCCCAGAAGGTTGATAAGTTCTTCAGTGGAAAGACTGAGCTGACTTCAGCTTTATTCACAGATCTGGATTTAGTTCATAGTGCTTATTAATTTCTTGTCAATTTTCTAGATTCAAAGTAAAAAAAAAAATGTGTTTGGAGCTCAAGCACAGGTGATTGCTATTTCTTAGGTATTCATTTAATATATTTTAAAATTTTACAAAATCTGTTACTAGCTAGCAAGATTCACAGTCATTATGTCCAGCTGTGTTCCTGGAGGAGAAAGCAAAGCAGCTTATCTGCACTGATCTGCACTTTTTATGAACATTACCTGTGAGCATCCACACTTGAAGAGCATTTAGTCTCTGTGCCTTGGTTGACATGTTAATTATTCTGTATTCCTGGGAACCAATTCATGCTGCCTTCTCCAAAGGATGTACTCTGATCTTTCTGTTGGTCATTGTTGTGCTGGAAATGTGGCATAATGAGTTTGGACTAACTCAAGCAATGCAGTGACTTTACCTGTAACTTAGATAGACTTTGAGAGTGAAGTTCAAAGGCGAACATATAAGCTGCTAAAACTGCAACATGCATGCTTTGTATTTCAACTACTGCAGGAAGAAATTGAAAAGCTTGATGTTTGAAATACAAAGATCTGAGTTACAGCGGAGCTTATCGCTTGTCTATAGGTTGCAGTTCAGTGTGGCATACATGCAGACAAAGTCCCTTGACATAAAATATCATGGAACTTGTTTCTGAATTGTACCTCCCCTGAGTCCTGTTAAAGCATATTCAGTACCTTACAGAGTTCACCGTAATGTTTATCTGCTTTCATGTGCTTCTTAGGGCATTCTGGGTAGATGTCAGATACCTGTTTAGAAAAGATGTGATCACAGGTGTTCATTGTACAAGTGGACTCTGTTTTCAGCTGTTCCTACGTGCTTTGGGGTAGCTTTTTGTCGTGAAGAAGGTATTTATCCTTTGGAAACAGCACAGTTCTTTGGAATAAAGAGGAGAAATCGTGCGTTTCACTTTACATCGCTATGCACCTTAGACTCAGGCTTTCAGTATAGTCTTTTCTTGGGCAAAATACCCATTGACTTTTCCAACTGACTTATAGCAAAAAGAATCAATGAAATAAAAGTAGCCTGATTAAATGAAATACACCTTTTTTTCTAGGCTTCTTGATAAGATTTATTAATCTGATGTCCAAGCAGGAATCTAGCTTGCCCTAAAGGTTGATATCAAATCCCATGGACGTAAGAGTCTCACCATCAAACATTTAGTTCTCACTTAAAAAAAAAAAATCTAGATTATGCAATAACAAAACACAAGGCTTTGCTCCTTGACCCTTTTCTGGCTCATTAAGAAAAGAGTGGCTTACTGAATGAGAGACACAAAGCCTCAAAATTACTACCTTAGTATATGAACTTTGGTCTTTGCAGTGCTAGTTGGTTTCAGAACCACTATAAAATCTGTAAAATCATTATTACAAAAATCTATTAATATTTCCATTTTTGTATAATGACACAAAATGAAATTGTAATTCCTAATGCTATCCATTTACTAGGAGCACTTCCTCATATTCCTTACAGCTATGCACTAAAGCTTTCATTTTGTTGACTGAAGTCACTCAAATTATTAACTAAAGGATGCACAATGTTTAAGTGTACAATATTGACTTCAGATTGACTGGATATATCAAAATAATTATTGGTGCTTGTTCTTTACTGTTCTTCAGAATATGTAACCTAGAGCGATGTATGAAACGAATCTCTATCAGTCTAAATGTGAAATGCTTTTGTAGCAGAGCCCAGCTAAAAAAAAAATTTATTGGTTGTACCATGGTCATGGATAGATAATTATTTCAAAGAACATTAATGTTTATGAAACTTCGTAGGGAGACATGTATTTTCTATAAAAACAGTTTCTGTATGGTTCCTATGTAATTACAGTAATAGTATTTGTGCTTATGATGTCTTCAAAGTGCTTGGCAAACAATAAGCCTTTCTGAGAAGCCACTAAGTACTGTTAGCCTCACATTACTGACACTGAAACTGAATTTCAGAGAGATAATAGTCTTGATATTTATGAATACTGAATGAGATCTGATTAATTAAAGCCAGTGAGAGTTAAAGGACTTTGCTTTATGGCAGAAGCTTTTCTGATTTAAAGCTTTTAGCCAAGTTCATAGATATTATTGGAGGTACATGTCTTTGTGTTTCATGGCTTCACTCCTTGGTGTCAAGGAACAATTCTGGATATATAGAGAGGTTACCAAGTACACTTAAGTACATTTCTGAGTATCTATCTGAAGACATATTATTTTCACTTAAAAACCTTAAAAACACCTGTCACTACTCTTCTCCCATCCCCATCTGTGAATCATGCTTGTGAATGCTGGGTTTTGTGCCTTCATGATAATCCTCTTTGGTTCACAACACATAAGAAAAAATATGTAAAAGGCAGAGATATTCATATTCCATTTAATGAATCTGAACTGTGAACACAAGTTTCTCATTAACACGTATCACAGTATGTAATGTTACAGTGCTGAAAATATGAATTTGGCATAGTTTGGAGTTTTTATGTTGCCATCTTCTAAAATCTAACTACCAAGTATGTCTGTGGCGGTATGTTTCTCATTTCTTCCTAGTAAAAAAACCACAGATGCTCTAAGAATTTTTTAGATTATATTATGCTCAGTAGCACTCTTCAAACTAAACCTGAGTAATGACTAATAAAGGATAAACAGAATAAGCAGAAATCACCCTTGTTTTAGTGGTATTAAAATGGGACAGCTATAAAAGAATGTCTTTGAACAATATGTTTTAGATAGGGCTAAATACTAGAGCTGATTTTAAACTTGGAAACATTTCTTTTTTCAAATATATTTTTTTTTAATTACCTTTCCATGAAGTAATTTCTATTCTTGTTAACATTTTTATCCAATTTCAAGAATGAAAAAGGCAAAGTTTACTGCAGAACATGGAAATAAGTGCTAGATTAAAGGATTAACTACCTAAATCAGATCTTGTTCTGAACATTAATGCATAAATCTGTAAGTGTTATGGAAGTGTATTTGTGGTGCAATACATCTCGTACTCTCTAATGTTGAGTGACACACTTCTTTCAGTTTTATGTGACTGCTCAGTATATTGGTAGTTTGAAGTTCCCTTTTGGATCCCTTCTACAGGAGCTTCACTGACTTCTAAATTTCAATTTTTGGAGCAAATACTTGCATCACTTACAAAATCTGACTCTAAAACTTTTACTACACATGAGTAATCCAGGAGACTAATAACAAAGTATTTTTTTCCTCTTTAATCAGAGATCTGATTCCATTTTAGCAATCAAGAAGTACTTACATGTATCTTACGTTAGTTATAAAAACAATTGATTATTCAAAGAACATTTTATTAGCATGGGCAGATCAAGCAGGTGCAACTTTTTGCTCAGTTTTGCCAGCAATATAAATTGCAATTTTGCATTGAAAGGAACTTCTTCAAGAAGGTTATATTTATTCAAAAGAGTATAGGATTCCGTTTCTCACTGAACTCAGTTGCCAATACTAGTGTTTCCTTCATTTTCCTGAGCTGTAAATGAGGTACTTATAAGCATGAAGTTTCTTAGTGTTGCGTGATAAATAAGTACAGCACATGTAGACACTATATTTTTCTTCCAGTTTCTAGTTCTTATTCCGGAATATTTTGAGTTTGAAAGACATTACTCAAGTACTTGATCCGCTGCTGTTGAATTACTCTCGAAGTGGTAGAATCTTCCAAATAACTGGAAGCTATGGCTATTATGTAAGTCACTGTAACTCTGCTGATCTCCGTTACTGACCTGTGACAGGAATCAAGTCCTTTGTTTGCAAAAATTAGACCCAGAGGCAAAGAAAAACCTTGGACTTTTAAGTGTTTTCAACATGTGCATTTATTATTCTTAACATTTTTCACCTCTTTTTTAGGGAGTAAATCTTTATAAAGTGATGGAAGCTGGAAACTTCATCTGTACAGCTTTGAACAAGACAACAAATTCAAAAGTTGCACAAGCTTCCTTCAATACTGGAACTATCAATTAAATGGATTTATTTTTTTTTGCAGCTTAATTACATTTGTCATCTACCTTGACCAAGGATGTTTATATCAAGAAAATAAATATAAGAAAACCATTTCAGAAAAGAATCAAAATAGAACCCATATATAACTTTATTATGGGAAGAGTTATTGTACTGTACTGTCTTGTCAAGAATGGTCTGATTTGTAAGTAAAAAATAAATTACTGTAAGTACAGAACCCTGTGCTTGTTACTTGTACAGATGAGGAAAATATAGAAACACTAGGACATTTTACCATGTTTTAAATTAAATTTTAGGATTTTTTCAGAAAAAGTGGATAGAAGCAGCAGATATATAGTTAAGTTTTAGTCATGTTTACTTTTAGAACAGTACAAATATTTGCAGTAGTTTATGAGATCCCACACTGTGTGTGGCCATTCCATTATGTGTTTTATTTATCTGAATATTTACTTTTCTTTTGTGAAGTCAGATGTGTTATGAACATGGAGCCAAATACAAGAATTTTTTTAGCAATAGCGCTTTTTTATTTTTGTTTTGTTTAACATCTGTTAAGTTATGGGTGACTTTATCTTGTTCCAAGATTTTGTGGTGAATGGCAGGCTGCCAGATCCTACAATGCAAATTTCCTTATTTGTTACATATGTTAAATTTGTTGTAGTTGCTTTTTTTTGTCAACTGTATTAAAATCTCATTGTATAAAGCAATTAAAAATTGACAAGGCTTTCAACCATCGTTCAGGGTAGTAGTAGTGTAGAAGGCATTCAATTATTTCATCCAAGGTCTCATTGAACAATTTGATTTTTTTATTCTATAGTCTATGAATTGGAATTCTCTGTTATAAGTAATGAGTTTTTGAGGATAATAATGTTCTACTGGACTAGCTTACATGAGGGAACCACCTACAATTTTTCTCTGGGCTCTACTGATAGTGGTACTGCTCCTTTAAATGTCTTAGTTCAGCAATGTGCCAGTGAACTGTGTTGTCATTTTTAGATAAATAATGGACAAATTGAAAGAAGAGCCCTATCCTGTTTATAAACTGTTCAAATATGCCATAAATATATTGTCAATTTTTTAGTCAGAAACATCAGTACTGTTACTGGTTGGTTGTGTAGGAACCTTCTGTAGTTCTCTGTGTACTTAACCTTTCCATACTCTTGATTTTCCTCCAAAATATAAAAGATTGGGAAAAGGTAAGATGAAAGAAAGTGAAAGATAACACAGAAAGAAGAAAAAAGCTGAGTCATTTTTGTCTAGAATTCACCTCTGCCAAGTTACAGCTGAGTCTCAGTTTGCCTTTAAAATTCCAAAGTGAACTTTTTCTGCACTCTTTTAGCCAGTATTGCACTTTAGATTTGGCAGAACTTAAGAAAGCCAAACTTTGCATGCCAGGTAACTCAAAGCTACACATTTGATTTAAAACCTTTATCCTATTTCTGCTGTAATGATACTCAAAGCTAATATAAACTACATTGTTTTATTCTTCTCATGGTAAGAGTCAAAGAATAAGCAAAGAAATGCCACAGTTCTTCCTTGGGTCTGTTTTAGAAACTACTTGGGAGCTTGTGGAGACCCTTAAATGCAGATTTGTTATTCTGTAATGATGTGAGCATTGGAAAAGATGAGCAGTCACATCTGGAGCCCGTTCTTTACCCACACGTTCAGCTTCAACCACATAGTGAGTTACAGTAATGCAGGGTGAAGGTCACAGACAAATAGATTGTTTGTCAGGATTGTTACAAGGGATGTTGACATATAGAGCCAGATTTAGAAAAACTCAACATTTATGTGCCAGAAGTGCCACCTGGCATGAATTTAGGCCTGTGGGTCAAGGTGAGTAATCCCCATATAATCCTTCTTTACTTGTACTGTGACTGAGAATTCTGAGACATCTCATGTTCTTGCTACTAAAATTTGTTAGGTACATAAAGTGGTGCTGCTCTGCTCTCTTGGGTTGGTGGTGTTTTGACTGTGCAGAGCATTTTAATGCCTGATCATTGATTCCACAAATAGGCATATATTGCCCTTGATATTAAGGGCTAATCCATGCATATATCACTCACATAGGTAGCATTGAATTTAGCACATAATAAAGCAGTTGAGACTACATCCTTTCAGAAACAGCAAGTCATGAGATCATGCTACTTCTCTCCATTGCTGCTGGCTTCCTAAATCTTTATGCTTATATTCAGAGTAATCTGTCACTAGTTGTGCCTGCTCTTTTAGTCTCTGTCAGTGTCCCCCACTGAGTACACTGCTGTCATTTCCCCCTCAACTAACTCTCTGGCTGTGGAAGGCTTGCATCCAGGTATTTGGCTTCCGTGAGCAAGTGTTCTTATTACTATGTCATTATGAAAAATTATATATATATATATATACGTATTTGTTGAAAGGTATCGAGAAAAAACAACAGAGTGCACAATGTCATTACCACGTGGTTGGAATGTGATGATCCTTGAGGTCCCTTCCAACCTGGCATTCTATGATTCTATGATTTGTTCTATGATTCTATGACATGCAGTCTCCCTGTCTGATTTGCTAATGGTCCTCTGTAAATATTGAAAAGGGGATAGCGTAAATTCTTGAGAGCACATGGGAGAGAAGAAGCAGTTACTGACTGCATTCTTCGAGTCTTATTGAAGACAAATTAGATGTACCAAGATATTTACTTCTATGCTTTCGAGACTTCTATAGCTCACTTTATGAAAGTCGCAGCAGAGATCTCACAGAACAGAGTCATGAATTATACAGCTGGAATTTCCAGGGCGGACTTTGACTGGTGTTCTGGTCTGAACCTGTGAAGATTCAACAACTGATCAATGTCATGTTGCTGGAATTTTAAAATATGTTTTTATAGTAGTTTTTGTTTCTCGTGTTGTTGGCAATAGCTAGAAAGTCAAATACTGACTTCTTTGGCTGGTCAAGATATTATGTTGTTCTAAAGGCATGACTAGTGTGCTTTTTTTGGAGAAATTGATCTGTTCCATTAATAATGGGCATAATTGTTCTTCAGTGCCTTTTGCAAGACAGCAATGACATGGGTCCCATACATGGGTAGTGCTAATGTCTTCCACCATCAGCTTGCTTTGTAGTTTCAACTTTTGTGTGTTCGGGCAGCTTGGCTCTGGACCAGCACTTTAATGTTTCATTTTCATGTATAACCAGAGTTTATGGAAACAAGAAGTGAATTTTCTGGTTTTGTGAATAAGTCCAGAGAGGCTTTGGCTAGTTTTCCTTTCTTAATAGCGTCATTTGAGTTCATAAAACTTTTATTACTGTAATAAGGAGTCACAAAACGAAGACTGGAAGTCTGTGAGGTAAAATTCCTATGTTTGAGATCGGTGCTGTTGAAATGAAATAATACTTGTCCAAAGAGTTTGTGTGAATGTACAAGATTTGCCTATTTTTTCAAGGGTTTTTTTTAAGGGTTAGATAAATTGTTTACCTACTGTGATACCTGAAAATGAGCATTCTCTGCCACTGAATCTTTACGTGGTTTCTCAGAAATTCTCTCTATTGATTGTGAAATGTCTAGAGAACTTAGTAAACAGACGAATAAGTCTGGAGAAGTGAATGAAAGACACTTACTTTCCAGTTCTTAATTTGCTGATCAATGCTTTTGTTATGTTATACTTTCAAAGAATATTTTTCTCTATGGTCTTACTCTAATGCAGTGTTGATCTTCATTGTTGCAATAACACAGCGGGCAGAAGGACTACAGCCAAAGTCAACTCAGTCCTTTGAAACTGACGTTAAGGAGATTACATGCTTTTTAAGGAATTGTCATGTACACTCTTGGCTTAATGCATCTGTGATTTTGCAATATGTGGTGTTAAAGCTGAAATAAAATCCATCTCAGTGTTTATTGAAACTGATACACTCATCTGTTATGCCAGATTCAGCAGCTCTGACTAACCAGCTCACACATACAGCATTAGCAAATACGAGCTGTCACTCTGACATGCATGCCTGTGTTGACTTTGTTACCTCAAAATCCATTTGGAGTGCATTTTCTTAGAATTACCTTTTTATCAGTTGTTCCTGTGTGCTTTTATAGCTGACAAATCTCTTCTAAGTTACTAGGGAAACATTTCTTCCCTCCATTAACTAAACATTAAAAGCTGCAGCCAGGAATGGAGGTAGGAGTTGAAAAATTCAATGAGGCTTGATCTAACTTCAGATGTTCCACTGCAGAGTGGAAATCTGTGCCTTCTAAGTGATGTCTAAGACCCCCTACAGACTGAATGACTTCAGCATGTGGTCTGAAACATCGGTGTGTTGATCAAGGAACTTGGAAAAGTCAACAGTAAAATTCCCTACCCCATGCTGCAGTTGAAGTGCCTCCATGTGAGCTGCAGTTAGTTGTCTTCGCCAGCTTGAACCCAACAGTTAATAATTTCCCTGGTGGAAAGACACCCACAGTATTTTTTTTTTAATAATTGAATGATGTTCACTTTTTTAAGGCATCACTGTGGGAATAGTGTTGGAGATTCTTCTATCCATCTTCTGTGTTACTAGCTTGATCTGACATCTAGCTCAGAGTACCAGGATGTGATTCCCATAGCAGCCTAAAAAGGCTGAGCCCACACCTGTGTCCCCACGCAGCCCATTCTGTCACCTCACAAACAGGTTATACAGCTGAGGAAAACCTTCCTTTTGAAGAACTCATGATTTACTGTGGCAAGACAGAAGCAGATATTTGGACTTTACAGCCTTGCAGCTTCAATACTGCATAAGGAACAGCTAGTCCTGCATGTTGCCTCAAAAACTCTTTACACATTCGATTTGAAACATCCTTAGATGAACTGCATGAACAACCTTCAAAGAAAAAACTGGAACCCAGTATTCCCCCATTCAAATGAGACTGCTGTAATGCTAAAATTTATGCTTTCTCCCTCTAGCCCAATCAGTCTTCATTTCTTCATTTTGAGATGTCCTAGCTCTAGTGGAAGGGGGATGAACACCATGTCCTTACCCAAAATGATCTATGTTCTGGAAACCCCAAATCATCAGTGAGACTTAATTTTCCTCAGCTGGGAATTAGATGCAGATGCCTCACTTCAGGACAAAAGATTTTAATGATGAAGCTCCTACAAAGATAATACTTCCATTGTTAAACTGTTCATGAAGCAGTTAAAGTCTAGTCATAATCACTTGAATGCAGATTATCACAGCATAGATTATTTAATAATTAACACCTGGATACAATTGACAAAATACAGTGTTACTAGGCAATATAAATCAAAAGAATAAATTTCATGTGTATAATGAGGGAAATGTAGTTTTTCATTAAGCATTGAAGTCAGCTCTAATGAAGAGAGCCTGTAAAATTACAGAAGCAACACAATAGCCACTAAATATCTTGCTGTCTTTCGGAGTAACTCATGTATCCTCAAATACCTTTTACCTACTTGTGTGTGTGTGTCTAAGCACATACATGAGTAGAGTTCCTAGTATCTAAGTATGAGATAATTAGGAAACAAAAAGTTTGTAAGACAGAAAGTTACAAGAGATGTTTTTATGACTGAGGTTTAGTTAATTCTGAATATAAATGGATCTCTTCAAATTTTGTGACACAGATGATCCAGTATTGCTTTTCGATGTCAGGCTGAAAACAAACACAGGGTTCACTTCATATGCGTATTTCCTATATAAAGAAATGTATTTTCAGTAATTTCAATAGCATTTGAGTGCAAAACAATAAGAAAATTTTGGGTTTATGCAGATCCAAAAGAGAATATGCATGTTGTAATAATTGTTAAAAATTTCTGAAACTCTCCCCAGTAGAATTGCATGCCTAAGGTTTTGCTCTCACACGACATCATTTCACAAGCTACCAAAGACAGAAGCAGAAGTCACACTGGAGATTAGAGATTCCTGCTCTTCTGATCACAACATACATTTCTAGCCCTATAACTGAATTAGTCATGGTCAAAACTGTTACTGAACTCAGTGGAATCAGTATTTCATTCCAGATAATGTTTGTTGTGTGGATTACATTTAGTGGGAATTCAGACAAAATTCAAATGAATCAAATTTAAAAAAGAATCATTTGTCAGGTGCTACCATAGCAAGACAATACAAATGCTACTTGTGGTAACAGTTGTATATGAAATGGAGTCCATTATCCTGTGCTGACCAAACATATATTTTTTTACAAAGATACAACAAAGACAACCAATTGCTAATAAACAGAAGCTTAAATCTAGCAAAACAAGTCAGCTATGTTGAGAAATCCGGAATTCAAAGCCAGAAAGTGGGATGCCTCTGGACCCCAGTAAGATATGTATTATCTTGTTATGATAGAATCTGATGAATTATTTTTATTTTTAATTTGATTCATTTGAATTTTGTCTGAAAGAGTTTGTATTCCTCATCTCCTCCTATGCCAAAAGTGTTTCACCATCAAACTACAGACCGCCTACCTGTGACTGCTGCCTTACAAATGTCGCATCAAGTACTTGGTACCTGGGAACCCAATGTACAGCACTACCGCACGTACATTTTAACAGCTCTCTAAAATGCTTCTCAGTTAATTTCTTTTCTTTCCACCAGATGAGTTCAGATTGGAAAGGTAAGTGTCAAAGATTGCCACGGCTAAGCAGATTCATGCTGGCATAGCATTTATACTATTGTCATGTGCGTCTAAAGGTGTAGGAAATGTGCAGCTCAGGACAGATCTGTGAACTTATGTGAACAAGAGAGTAGAGTTCTGTTTATTATTTTTTGTTAGCTTGTGAAAGATTAAATATGTGTTAATAAATATAAAAGTATTTTGTATGCTCAACTACAAAATTCCATAATCTATAGTAGATTTTCTAATATATATTTTATTATCACGTATGTACAACAGGCCAGCTTTCAAGAATAGCCCTAAAAAGCACAAGCAACAGAGTAGTTCATCTGTGACTTTTGTAATGGACCATAAATGTTTCAGAAGAGTGGTCTGCCGAGGAACTTCTGGACTCATGTTTTGTTCTGCAGGCTCTGAAAACAAAGAATGTGCATGTATTTAACAGTTTAACTACAGAGCTTTTGGTTTGAACTTTGGCTTAATTGAAATCAGTGCAAAATTCCCCTCTTTTTATGATGAACATTGTGGTATAAAATAATTCCCTTCACTGTTATTAATGTACTGTTCTTTCTTCCATACCTTGTATTCTCTAAATCTGAGTTTTATTTATATGCTGATATTCCTGTAACTGCAAACCTGAAGAGAAAGCCTCTGTTCCCATATATCCTTGACTTGCCTTTTGCATTTTTCTGCATGATTCCCCTTTGATCTGCTTCTGACTTTAATAATGGAATTTGACTCAATATCCCTCCCACTATATATAGCTCCTGCTACATCATGTTCTGTTACCTATCATCTGACAGTGTAATTCTTGAAATCTGGCCATTTAATTTGGTCCAAGAAAACGTATCATTTAAGAAAAGACCAGGTTCATTTGACTAAGTGAATGCACATTTCTGTTTTCTTACCAAGCATCAGTGTATGGGCAGTTTCTCATACTGTGTGTGTGGGAATGTTTACAGAATCCTATCAGTGAAAATAGTGTTTGGCAAGAATATTAACTACAATAGTAGCATTCACAATTCGGTTTCTAAATATGTTATAATGCTGAATATTTTCATTTCCTTTCTGCATTACCTCTGCATGCTACAGGGTGGGGAAGGTAGCCTGGCAGTATTTTTGAATTCAGACTTCACCTCCCCCTGCCATGGGACAGGAAATGAAACCTCCTGAAGCCTGGGATCTCTGCATGAATGGAGGGCATTGTAGATACGCATCGTATTTCACTCTCTCTTGCTGACACCCGCAATGTCGGTTCTTTCCATCATGGCATGCTGGACTGCTTTTAAAGACAGTCTCAGTGCCAACCTCTTAACTAAGTCAAAACATTTTATCTTCTGCTTTTCCAATTTCCTAGGACCAATTATTAATATCCCTGTCACATTACCTGATCTTTAGGAGAGTCAACAGGACTATTCCTAGGATGAGAACTATGCAGGAAGAGTAGGCAATAATGTAGACTGTTTCACCTATAAGTAAAAAACAGAAAGCAGACCTGAAATTTTACTTCTTCAGTAATAAGAATCAGATTTGAGATCTGAATTGGAATGCATACACGTGCAAGCTAAATTAGCAATCAATTCTGACAACAGTAATTAACAGAAGGAAAAAGACCTAGATGGTATTCCAGTGGTAGGAATAACTCCTTCACCAGCTGGTGCAAAACCATTTTCAGACTCCTGTTAGCAAATACCACCTCCAATAGCACTGCATATGCATAACACTGTCTTTTACACTATTCCACTCCAGGGGAATTCTGATTTGTGTTTTGGAGTATTTCCCCCTTTGATTTTAAGGTATTAATTTTATTCTGTTTATCAGAGGAGACTTGGCTCTTATTTACCTGCTAGACATTTTTTCCCCTTTTCACATGTTACCATAAATGCACTGTGCAGCGATAACTTGATCTAGAATGAAATTAATGTAACATGGGATCTAACGGTACTCCTGGGCCCTGTGCCTGTGGATGCAGGGAAGTCACTTAGAGATGGCTTATGTGCTAAAAATTCCAACTCTTGAAAAACTGGATGTTGTTTCAACTTTCGTTTTCCAAATGAGGAGAAACATTTTTTTGTTCCTGGAAGAATGAATGCATCTGTTTTGATCAAATATTCTCAAGGAAAAGTTTTAGTTAAGAACATAACATAAGCCCTGAACCTGGGATGGAAAGGTTAGATGACTTGTCAAGAGAACTAAAATCCAGAGCCACAAGCACAAAACATGAGACCCTTCTGTTGCTTATGTGTCACACTGATTCTGTCATGTTTATATGATTAAATAAGTTTTGTTTATACAAGAACTCAAATGCAGAGTGGAGAATATAGCCTTAGCTGTTCCCAAGGTTGTTCCACCTTACATAGTTGGTAAAACACTCAGTGAAGAAGAGATGGAGTCCCAGTCCCATTACCAGGCCACTTAACTGGGCTGTGAGAAGACGTAATTTTTGTGTCTAAATCAGTTACCAGTTATTATATATTGTGTGTGTGTGTGTTTGTGCATATGGACACATAGACCCTAAAGGAGCCAAACTACATGCATGCAATGAATGTATAGTGTAACATAAACACAGGTAGAAAGGATACTGGAGCAGCTCCAGTAAGAGACAGTGAATATATATTCTACAACGAGGCAAGCAGCAGGGTTTTGGGCTTGCCTGACTTTTATTATTATCACTTTTTCTCAAAAAAAATATCCAAAAGTGAAATTTTCCAATAAAATAAAAATGAAAGCAATGATTGAACCATCACAAGTTGGACAGAATGAGCATACCACTTCAGCAAAATACTGAAAAGGAAGAGGGGCAGGGTCTTAGTATCAGTGCAGAACTGTCAATATCATACATTAAAAACCAGATCAGTAGTTGGCCCTCCGCTCAAGTTCCCACATTTCTTTAAGATGATGAGTTTCAGGAAAAGAATATTTAGACTTTATTTTTCCAGTTTCTGAATCTTAATTGTGCACCGTCACTTTTTAAAACTTTCTACAACTACACGAGCAGTTGCAGGGGTAAAAGTTTCCTAGTTTTTTGAAGTGGAAAGTGAGGTTCACACATATTTAAGGCAAAAGGATGTTTTTTTAATGTACATCATTTACCACAAGACTAGGAAAATTATTAGGAATGACAGTTGTGGATGGTTAAGAACAGGCTAATACCATTTCTCCAAGACATTATAACACTTTCCGTAAAAAGTCGGGGTAAAAAGTTTCATTTTGATAAAACCAAACACTCAAATTATCAAATTAATTCAAATTGTTCTACTTTTTTTTTGTCAAAATATTGTAAAATGTTATGGTTTCAGTGAAGTAATTGCTGGTAAAAGTGGTGTTGATTTTAATATTTTCAGTGCTATGTGGAACACAAGAGAGATGTTAATGATGAGATTGTGCTAGAAGCCATATATTTATTTTCTCCTGCCTCCTCAGAAGTAAGAGAGTTTGTAAGGCTAGGAGAGGGCACGATTTTGCAGCTGAAGAGCTAATTCTTAATTTTATGTATTACTTCTTGTTTAGCTACTTGAATGTGTTTATTCATCTTCCCTTCTTGGGGTGTGTGTTTCTTGATAGGCACATATCTTGCCTTTCTTAGGATGGGCTGCAAACCTCTGGGAAACAATGACTGGGGCCACAGGTACCGCTGAAGCACTAGCTGGAGCTGTCTGTGTAGATACACGGACGTTTTCCATAATGAAGTTCAGTAGAGGACAGCTGTAGACTCAGAAACTGGAACAATTAGTGGGATTTACACTCTTGTGTAATCTACCTGCTTATGTATACCTAGTGAAATGGCTGTGAATATTTATCGAACAGATTAATTCCAACTGGTGCTCAGAGGTTCTTGGCTACCTGCAGCTTCTCACTGTTTTTTTCCCTGCATTTATAAAACAATCAGGTTGACAATGTTTCATACCTTACCGATTAAATTCACTGATGCTGAACTAATCTCGGTTCCCACAGCAGCTGGTATAATTATAGATAAACTCTGCCAGTTACTTGTATATCTAGATTCTCAGCATGGCAAAACTTCTCAGTAGAAAATATATGATAACTCTACAACTTAAGATGAAATGAGATTAATTTCAATAGTTTTGGGTCAGGCCCAGTTTTCTTCTATCTCACAAGAGCAGGGTAAGAGTTCTGTATTTCTAGCTTACTCTTCGAGCCAAAAAACATTTTAGCTCCAAAGTAAATGCTTATCTTCATGCACAAATCATTTTTCAAATTAAAGTGTGGGAAGCAATCTTTTAAATTATGTGGATCTGTAAAATCATAGAGATAATTTGCATAAAGTAAAGTCAAAACCAGGCTGAATAGGTAGGCAATAGCAACATAACTGAAGTTTGGAGAATTTTTGTTTGTTTTATCACTTTTTGATGCTGCTTGCAAAATTGAAATTAAAACATTAAATTCTGGCCCCATCTAAGCTTGCAGCAAAAGTCTCATTAACTTTTATAGGGTTAGGACTCTGCCTACATCACGTCTTGTTAACAGGATTGTATCAGCCCACAGAGAAGTGGGTTGTCCTGTATCCTCCTAGGTATGTGAACGAGTGCAAGTCCAGTTGAGATTTTTAGACTATCCCATTACCACATCAAAAGCAGGAATAATATTTGTCCAACTGAACAGGGTTATGTTTATTTGCAAATATATATAAGTATATATATGTTTAGATTTATTATTTCTTATGATAGACTCATTTTATTAAAACCAATCTTAACAAATTGCATAATTTGCAATACCATTACTGAATAGAAGGGAGAAATCTTATTGTTTTTTGAACAGTAGGTGTTTGGGGTTTTTTAATTATAAAATTAAGAAACTGTTAAAGAAATACTGAGCTTCTTATAAGCCTGTTCATCTGTAGACAGTCATTAGTCTGAATTGGTGAAAGATATCCTTGTGTCTTTCAAAGACAGGCTAAGTAAAGGATTCTTCTGAGATTTTTTGAATGTAAGTACAAGACATTGGCAAATTTTATCTCTTTCAAGAAGAAAATAGCCAAGAAGCAAATATCTTCAAATATCTTCCACACACAAAAGGCCATATTTGACAGCTTAACTATTTTGCCTCTGCTCCCTGGGATTCTTCTTGGGATTTGATTTCAGTAAAGATAAATATTTTGTAAAGATGATAACTCCCTTTGCAGCCTGAGTAATGCATATTGACTAGCATATGAATCTAGGATACTGGCTTAGATTTTTGGCAGTGGGATTTATGAAACAATTTGCAATATGGTTTTTATCATCAGGTAGATATCCTCAATCAGATTCTTCAGCTTGACCTGGCTTCCTATGAGACATTTATAGCTTAGAGAGTTCCCAGCTAGTATACATGACAGCTCCAATAAAAGGAATATTTCATTGTATAGTTTAGGCTGGTCAGCATTCTTTTTGTTTTTCTGAGACTATCCAAAATTCTGTTAAGAGTTCAAGGACAGGTTTTTGGAAAATATTCAGACTTCAATAGGAACAGAATTAACTGGGTGCAAGCTGCATTTTACAACCATTTATCTGACTCTCTGAGGGAAAGGTATGCAGTTAGGACTAGTCACAGGGGTGAAATATTTCACATTTTAGATTTTCTCACTTAGAGCAGGATTTCTTGAATTACAACTTGCATTATTTAACCACGAGAGTCCCATTCCAGCTAGAGATTCAGGCTCCCCTTGCAGTTGGCAAAAAGAAGTCAACACTTCCAGGACACAGCAAAGACAGTCTGAAAATGTGGGATTAATCTTCCTCTGAGGGTCCCTGACTTGCTTCTCTGGCTACACAGAGCACTTAGATAATATGCATGATTCTTAGGTGAGTAATTTTAATGCTAAAATTACAGCTGAATGTTTGATTATACACAAACAAGTGTCAGGAATCACATTCTCATAAATCTATTTTTATACTTCCCAGGTTGCCCACTTCAGCAATAGTTGAAAGATGGAGATAATAGAAATCCCTTCACTTTGTACTGCATGCAAAGCATGTTGTGGGGTTTTTCACTGTTAAAGGTGTTTAGTATGAACAGTTCTGGGAACTAATTTGTAGTAATGTCTGTATTATTGTAATCTATCCCATGCAAGATAGAACAGGTTGTTCTTGTTAGAGTCAATATTTGTACATTAAGCTCTTTAGTGTTCTCACCCTGTAATTGGGTCCTTTGAGAGGAAATGTAAAATTAATATCATTTCAACCATGAAAAAATCTATGTATTAATTCAATATTCTTTAAATCTATGTCACCTAATTGCTATTGTAAATGCACAGAATAAAACCAGATGTAGCTCTTCAGCCTATATGGGATATGATGATCCACAATTGTGTGCACTTCTGTGACATGAAAAGGTAAAGTCCGATGGCTCTTACTGTGGCTTCTTAATTTCGTTGCTGGAACTACTATGGCACAAAAAGCCAAGAGAGATAGGAGAGAAGTAGGTATGACATCAAAGCTAGTAATTTGTTTTACACATTATGGCTACTAGTCTCTAATGACTGTAAAAAAGAGTCAGGCTCTGGTGGGTTTAATAGCTTAATTTTTGCCAATTATAATACAGTGATCTTGAGACATCTATTTCAAAACCACTCATAAGAGAAATTCGTTCAGTCTCTTTATCTTTATTTTGTGGTTATATAAACTAAGCCAAACAGGTAGAGAGATTTTTTTCCACATTGTCCTGAATGGGGGAGCAACAGATAGAGCACACTTGCCAGAACACTCCCAAGGGACCCAAGCTTTAGTCTTCCCTATTATAGACGAGGGAAATCTCAAGAGTTTTTCTATTGAAATTACAAAGTGATGTGCTCCAACTCACCGTTAATTGAAGAAGAATGGAACTGTGCTCTGGAAAGCTTTTCTCCGGATATTTCTCTATTTACCCATTGAAAATCTTTCTTCTTAATGGAAATTTGACCTGAATGTTGGAAAGAAAATATCAATTCAAAACATTACTTTAATAATTTAAGTGAATGCTACTGTTGTGGTGTTTTGATAAGTCACAGAATTCATACAGGCAGCCATTTAAAAATACTTTTACTGATACTCAATGAACAATGTGAATGAAAGTTCTTCATTTCAGTTATACTTCCCCTTTAGTTTGTCTTATGGGGGCAAATGTGCTTTAAAAATACTCACTGCCTCAAACCGCCTTAAAATCTCTTTTCACAGATACAATTTTAGAAATAGCTCTCCCTCCAAAGAAGTGGGCCCACCAAACCAATATGGAAGTGATGTGAAATGGGTAGTAATTTGAAATAATTTCCAAAAGGCAAAGCTTATTCTCCAAATGAATTTCTAGACCTAAACTCTTTCACTGTCCTTTTTGTGGGCATAATTTCATTAATGTATCTGAAAAGACGTATCTTCCACTGAAATGAGAAATAAAGAATATGCATGTTCACTCACATGAACTGTAAGTTGGTAAATTTTTATTCCATAGAGAAATGAAAACAGTATCAGGAAGACTCAGGTTTGCAGCCTGGAATGTTACCTAAATAGCAATGGACTAAATCTCCTTGTAGTGTAGTGTTTCTATGAGATCCAGTACAACTCAGGGTTAAAATATTTCGGAAATGTAACTTTTTACTTCCTGTCACTGGCATTCTTGCTTATTCCTGTGGTGACACTGATCCTACATTGGCACTAATCCATGTTGTTGTTCTGTCTCATGTAGCAGTCAACTAGTCACAGTTCTTACCTTTTTTGTAAGCTGAGCCCATAGCAAGCTTTAGTTCTGTAAGTGCAGCCCCAAGAGCAAACATTTGTAGCAAGGCAGTGCCATGCAAGAGTTGAAAGGTGCGATGGTGTTGACACCACTTGCAGGTCTGTTCACACCAGTTCTAGAGGCAAAGATATCTTTTGCCAGACCTGGGTATTTCTCTATTCAGAAAGACTTCAGTGTTAGAAGTCATCACCAATGTAAGAGTGAAAGTTGTCCAAAGTTCGCACCCAGGCCAGATGAATAAATTTGCAGAAGGGGTTAGATAAGGTTTGCAATGGAGCACTCACTCCACATCTGTGAACTCCCATGCAGATAATGGCATTTAACACATGCCTTGCAATCGAACCCTCACTCTTCAATTTAGCTGCATTACAACTAGACATCTAGGAAAAAAAAAAAAAAAAGCAAGATCACAAGACTCTGCAAATGTTCTGTAAAGTAGGTGCCAATCTCTTCCTCGGCTGAAGGCACTGAATCCCCAAACTGTCCTTATTTACCTAGCAGGAACTTGTTTCATCAAAGGAGCATGTAAACTTCTGTTCCTCAATCCCAATTAGGTTAGGGAAGTTTCCATCACAAAAACCATTTTGTCCTGAGACTGCTTCAGGGAATAGCAAAAGCTGATGAACAATTATTTGATTATTTTGACATGAGTGTCATCTTTTTGCTTTATACATAAAGAATAAGGAACACAATGATGTGCTCACTCATTTGGACCATTAGATGCAGCCATAAAGCAAACAGCAAGTAATCTCATCAGCAAAACCCCAGCAGTGTTATGGTATCACTTTTCCAGAGGACTCAGCTTATGGCTTTTAAACATTTTTCAGAGCCTGAATTTTAATAGTGATTAACTAAGCTTAAGGGTAGTGTTTCAGCAACTTGATTTTAGTTTCTGGGTAGACTTTGAATAACAAGAAAAAATGACATCCTTATCAGTAGTAACATTTTGGCTGCTAAAACTAAAAAATTAGCTAATTCACTCAATGAAATGAATGCATGCAATCAGTACATATTTTTAAAAGACAGTCCATCAGATGGAACTGTGTTGTAGTTGTTACTTTTTATTGAAACCTTCAGATATAGTTATCTCTCCCAAGGTGGCTTGAGAATATATTGAACTACATATCTAATACAACTGGCATAGGGTATGATGCACTAGCAAGTAGCATCTTCCAAGAGGATTTACATAGAAAAATAGCTGGTTTGATAGATCAGATATCTGAGGAGAAGAGGATACTTTGGTCTGCAATATGATCCGTAGGCCAGGTGCCTGGATGTAGCTGGAGCATTGCAGAGGAAGTAGATGAACCTTCAGGTTCAGATTTAGGCTATGGGAGTCCAGGAACCATCCTGTGATATGGAACCACCTTATGATGTGACTCACGGCCCAATGAGTAGGGGCACAAACCAGGAATTTGCTTCAAAGCCACATTCTTGATTCAGACTAAAGCATTAATATTTGCTCCCATATTGCCATTCATTGCACTAACAATTCTCTCTTAAACAAAGACTTGGTAAGGACTTTTATATTTAACAAAAATAAGTAGCTCATTTCACACATGAGCGGTTTTGCTTCTTCTGAGAAAATACATATATTTCATTTGAGTTAATCTCAGTGTTTTTACTGAAGGCCAAATCCTGAGGCCTCCGTTCACAGCAGCTTTTTCTTTGAGAGGTTTTATTCAAATAGTTGAAGTTATTTTCTGTGGAATGAAGTCTATTGCTAAATATCTGTAAACTATACTAATACTTAGACTCCAATAAGAAAAGAAACATAATGTATCATATTATTTGTAAAAATGCTATACCAGAGTACAACATTAGGCCAATGACAAGAAGTCTTTGGAACTTTTCTAATCTGCAGAATATTATAGGCTCCAGAAATTATTCTTTTATTGTTATTCCAGTAAATTCATGTAATGAGACATGTAGTTGATTTTATTGATTTGCAACTAATATAATACATTTTTGTAAAAAGAAGAAAAAAATTATTTCAATTAAAAAAAGAAAGATACAAATCTAGCAAAATCAGTGGCATCAAAGATATAATAAAGATTTGGTGTAAGTCAGGATTTTGATACTCTTTAAAAAAATTATTCTTTAAATTATTATGTGTTACTCACGTAACTCACTGAAGCAGGATTTGCTGTGAAGCATGTGATGGAAGAGCTTGCATAAAGACTGCTCTGCAAGAGGTAAATTCTGGCAGGTACAGTCCACACGCAGCATTGTGCCCCAGTTGCTAATGTAGGCTGCTTTGCAATCAGAGTTTGCAGAACAGGGCAAGTCACCCTCGATTAAAGTTTCAAGACAAGCTTCATCATCATAGCATTTTTTTGTCATGTGTCTCCAACATTTTGAGTGAAAAGTTGTGTATTTTTGCCTGGTGAGGGGGAAAAAAAAAAAAAAGTATGCAGTGACAGCTTAAAAGCTCTGTGATTTCACAAAAAGACATTTAAGGATCATCCTGAAAAGTGTATTCCCAAGGTACCACTTAGGCTTTAAATATCACAATATTCAGTGATAACTAGCCTAAATTCTGCTCTGATTTGTACATAATCGAGTTGAGTGAAATCTGCAAAACTGCAACTAAGGAAAAACTTGGTTTTACTGAAAAAGTTTTTGAGAAGAAGCAGCTGCACTTCTAATCAGCACCTGTGGAGATTTGTCCCAGGATCCAGAAAAAATCAGTGTGAATGCCAACAGTCTCAGATCCTCAGAGGGGAAATGCGCTTAGAAGAATTAAACCAATCATCACAATGAAACTAAAAGAGATGCTGTTCTAGAGGATCAGTTTTTTGGGAAGTGTGAAGGAGGACTGAATATTCAAATTATTTTACATCCAATGCCAACCCCTCAACCCCTTGAATGCTAACAAAATAAAAAATGTCCAAGGTTAAGGAAAAAATCGAAGTAATTCAGTTGACCTTGAAAATTAAATTGATAGCAGAGATAAGTTACAAGGAGAACTAATTTGTTTCCCAGCACAATAATCTCAAATGATTTCAGTTTATTTGCTCTTAGCATAGAATAAAATTGGCCTTTAATGTACTACAAATAACAAGAGAAAACATTTATTAGAAATTAACTGAGAAATCTGTAGATATTAATTAGAAACCAATCACATTAAATGTTAGGGGATGACAAAGGTAACCTGTTGTTGTATATTGCACATTAAAACATTATTTCCTTAATCACAAAATTAAGCTCTTAGTTTACTGTTGATACTGTGTATCTGTAACAAGCAAATCACAAGCTAAAACATGGACTACTACAATATCAGCTAGGAAATTATTGTAAATATTTGTATTACACAAGCAGAGATTTCAAAACAGATGCCACCTCTGTGCTAACGGAATAATTTTCATTTAACTCATGATTTATAGATATGGCTGGCCATAATTCACAGACTAATTTTGCTAATTATATCCACTTATTGTCAGTGCTAGGAAACATTAATGTTCCCAAAATACTGAGTAATTCAACAAGTCTCCATTATGATATCACAGGTGTACACATTCACATGGACAGATGTACATTTGTAGCCCAGTTCTTACAGATGTAAAAAGGGGTAATTCCCATTGATGTCAGTCTGAATAGCTTGCATAGAAATGCAAGTGTCTCTTGGTCTCCTGGTTTGTTGGCTAAATGTTAATTTGAGCACATTTTTGAGGTAAAATTCAGATCTAATCCACAAGAGAACTGGTGACTACACTGAAAACCAAAGTGAGACAATTGACCATGCAGAAATGGTGGCAATTAAGAAGAACTGCAAATATGAGCTAATCCTATTAAGTTTTCTGAAATGAAATCAAATCTGAAAACTATGTTCTTGTTCATGAGTTTGATGGTCTGTGTATGTTTCAGGATGGGTTGTTTTTTCCAAGTATCAGCATGCTTGAGATGAAAACAGTAAGATGCCAGTTTTCTAAATGGGCCAAGTTGGCTGTATGACCATCGGGTACAAAGGGTCAGACTGCGGTGGAAGAGGTAATTACTTTAACCAAACAAACTTTGTCTGGTCTGCTGCACAATTTGTGCAAACTGCTAGAGGGCAAAGGTGCAGACTGACAGACGTTATCTAAAGAAAGTGGTAATGAAAATGCGCAACAGCATAGTTTATCCAGTAGAAATAGTTTTAAGAGTGATGAAAGAGAAAGAAGCAAAGCCCACACTACATTCTAGACCCTCCTGAAAAGAAATCTTTTCAGTTTACTTGTGGAATTGCCGCAGCTCATGCAGACACCTGTGAAGATGTCAAACACAAGTGATAGTAGAAAATAGATACAGTGCAGAAAAAAATTTTACTATAGATGAGATATATGACATATATATAAAACCATTTGATCAAATCCTTATTCATAGGCACATTATTAGGCAAAATCTTTCTTCTACTTACCTGCACCATTCATTCTTTTCACACATGTGGATTACACTCAGACATGATGGCGGTGGAACTGCAGTAACTGCACAGGGCTTGCCATGGAGAAGCTCTTTGGCCCTGTGGCAGGATTCATCAGGCTGGATACAGTCACAAAATATCATCATTTGCGCAACTTCAAAAGGCATATTTTGGTAGAAGAACCTTATGGCAGCTTGACATTCTTCCATGTTGCACTTCTTATTTACAGAGCAAACCTTAAGGTACAGGGACAACTGTTTATTACATACTTCATCTTCAACACACTCCTTGTTCACATCCAAACAGTTTCTGTTTGCTGTGTATGCTAAAAAGAATAACAGTTTTAAAATTTAAATTACAGGAAAAACTTTCTCAAGTGATGGCTGGTAGTCATCCTGTCTGCAACATTCCCATTAAAACCAAGTTTGACTCCACAAAACTATAATCCTGCTCTTCCAGTATTGTTTTTTCTAAGCTCATTGTTATGAGTGCTTAGCATTCATAAGAAACCCTCCTGCAAGTTCCTGTTCCTGCCAGATAAATAAGGAAGAAGAAAGTGAAAACTGACAAGATGGAAGTTTTTTCACGGCATGTAACAATTTCTGGAAGTTAGTAGCTAGTGGATATCTGAAACTGCTGAAATCTCCAGCATACAATCTTACGCTAGGTTACGTAATAAACAATGGAGAGTAGAAAATAAATGACATTTCTGTGCTTTTAAAGCCAGTTTAGATATTTCTAGCCCATTCTATAAGCCTTCCAAAAAGATCTAGATAAAATTCTGACCCTAAAATGTTTATGGGGTAAGATTTTCTGCTGTCAGGATTGTTATCTGATGTTTTTGGATTCTTAACTACCCAGTAGCTTAACTGAAAATACGTTGGATTTACTGACTCCCTGATTTTCAGCAATTTGAATGAAAACTATTCATTGTAATCTTGAAGTGCATTGTACACTATTGGAAAACAGAGATAAAATGGATTGTTAGGATTAATAAGTAAATTCAGACTTACCTTGTTTGGAGAGAGCAGATAAACTCCATTGTAATTTTGTTTCTGTACTAACATTGTCTAGAACAAGAAGATACGGAAAGAGGCATATGTGATAAATCATGTTTTAGCCTAGTTTTTAACTTTAAAGTATTGTCTGTCTTGATGGCATGGTGCCAGTAGTAAAAATAAACAAGAATAAAACAAATTAGATTTACTAAATAGAACCTGTCCTCTTGTTAACAAACTAAAATCACTGTTACATACATTCGTAAGTTTGGGGGTGAAAGCACAGTCTATCAATGGCTGCTGATAACATTCTTCATGTAATTTCAGATCCTGCAAACTCAAGACGAGTTTTTAGAACTGCTCAGTGCAATATAAAGTCAGATTTCTTGTGAATAAATAAAGGCCAGAGGTTTTAATGTGTTCATCAGTGCACGGTTTTCAAGTTCAACAAACTGCTTGTCATGATACAAAATCAAAGTATATAGACAATTCTTGCTGTTAGAAAATTATTGCTATTGGTCTTATATTGTTTCTAATTATAGTTTAATACTAAAAGAAACTGACTTGGATCAGGTTGCATCAAATTACATATTGAAGGACAGCATTATTCTCACTCAGGCTATCATTTTGCTATCAGATTATTCATTCGCACCTAAGTAAGCCTCTTAAAACTATCCTGTATCCAATGTTAAATTAAAAATGATTAAGAAAATGTTTTTTCCACAGACCTGTGCACACTACTGTTATGTGTAAAAGCATTCAGACTGATGGAATGGTACTAACCTGTGTCAGTGTCCTGATTTTTCTCATCATCAATGTCATCACCATCTTCATCATCATTTTCCCTAGCTGCTGAAGCTTGGCTCTCTTGAGAGTATTGTAAACAAGGGTTGTCAAATATTCCCTTCCATATTTTAACACATCTCATCTGAAGTGGTTCTGAGCACTTGCACTCTCCCAGAACTGTTTTCCTCAGTTCTTTCCATGCCAACAGACACTCCTGGCTGACCATCAGAAGCCTGCATTTTGCTGCATCTACCTGGCACGTTCGCTGAAAGCTCTTATACACTGAAAAGCAGGAAGGGTCCTCTTGACAGCGTTGTTTTGCAATACTGCAGTCGTTCTCTAATTCTTCTGGGTGTCTTTGATCTTCGAGGTTTCTGTGTTGCCTGAAAACCAGTTCGGTATCTGATCTTGAGGAAGTTTCCAAATATTCTGTATAAAGAGATACAGAGATATCAATCAAATGGAAGGTGGAGCATCATCTCTGGTCAACTCAGAATAAACTCAGGAAAAGGACAGTTGTTCTAATGTAATAAAATGAATGAAATAGCCCTAGATGCATTCAGAACTGTGTGTAAATACATAATCATTTCAGAGACTTGAAGACTAATGAATCTTCCTCATGCTTACCATGTTTTGGTAGCTGTATAATACAGTCTTAGATACCCACTCTTCTGGTTTGGGGCAACAAGTAGCAGATCAGGATGTTATTTCCTCTGCCATATATTCTGCTGCTATATGATATATGTTGATGGGTGCCAGCAGGGAGTGATGGATCAGCTCCATGAATCAACCTTGGGGCTCACTTTCCAGACTCTCATTCACTGGCTAATTTTACCTCTCTATGTTAGCTTTGCTACTCATTAATCCAGGAGACATTGGATCAGAAACTGCAAGCCTTTCAAGCACCAAGTAATTCTCAATTATAGAGACAGGTTTTCTGAACGGAAAAGAGTTCTTGGGATAATAAAAAATCAATTTAAAGGAGCTGGGTCCATTGATCACAATAAAATTTTTAGAAGAATGAATTTTATATATTACGTACAGCTTTATGAAGTTAGTAACTGTGTTTCCCATAACCAGTAACCTCTCCCAGATATAGTGAAGATATTCCTGTAACAGTGTGATGCAGCTGCACATCTGCACATCCTTATTCACTCACACTCCCATTCATAATGCGGCTGGATGTGGCTCTCCATATATAACACAGATCCAATGGCATCCAAGTCTCCTTGGGCAAGTAGTGCTCAGCACACATCATATTTTCACTCTGGCTTTCCACTGGATTAGGTAAGATCTTTAGAAACCATTTGAATTTCTGACATGTATTTTACCAGTTATGTTTATTTTAAAGCAGATATGGGATTGCTTCCTTATGCATATTGGAGTATGAATATCATAGAAAAAAAGCACCATCTTTTTTTGAATTATCAAATTTGAGACACATGAAAAGAAACTTGAATCCAGTTAAAATGAGAGATACAAAATTTTTTCTTTTTTACTCTTCATAATTAAAACTTTGTGTTTAGTTACCCTTATTAATGCTGCACTGTTTCCCAAGCAGAGTTATGATGCTACAGAAATCATCTGCAGTGCAGACACAATTTTTAAATTGTGGATATTCATCAGCCAGGACCTGGATGATTCTATTACATCCAATAGCGTCTTCTGCCTTGCATCTATTACCTAGAACACATCATTAAAATTATAATTTTATTATTGATTATGAATGCTTAAGGAATATGGTTACATAAAACAATTCAATTGAAGCACAAAATTAATATGTTATGCCATGTGAATATGGTTTGAACTTAGTTATGTTTGAAAACCTGTCATAATTTACAATTTTTAAATAATATTCAGAGTGATAAAATGAAGTTGTCGGTATGATATTGCTGTGTCTTATTCAATCTAACCCATTACCAGAACATCTGTTTCTGCTCTCATTCCCAAAGTATATAAACCCTTAAAATTATACCTTTTATTCTCAGCAGATGAGGTACAGGGACGAAAGTAAAAATGCATACAAGAGTCAAGGGGCGCATCCTGAACTGAGGCACTGAAAGACTCAACTTGGTCCTGTGCAGCAATGGGGTAGCTGGTACAGGGATGGGAGTTCGTAGTGCAGGCTAAGGTACTGCCACATAATGGAGTAAGCGAGAGGATGTAGGAGGGCTGGCACAGTCCCATGACCCCAAGCACAGATATGTCAGCTCTGATTCAGATCACTCACTCATGTAAGGATGGCATAAGCCTACAGACACCTGGCCATTTGGATATGACCCCGGGCTGCTACCCTATAGAAGAACTTCACCGCCTATGTTTGGCAATGACAACAAATTTAAAGCAGTCCAAGAATATAAGGATTTTTTTTATAGATAATAAAAATAACAGAGAAGTCGATATAAAAAATGCAGAAAGCTTAGTTTACCAATCCAGTTTCAAGCCTGTTGCACACATGTACACTTGGACTCAGTGACAAAGACACACAGACTGTTAATTCAGATTTTCCTTGTGTATGTGGCAAAAATAAAGACCATGTGCTGGTTTGTGGTGCAAAGATAAAATCAATCAGCCCTCTACTTTATGGACTAATGATTTTAATAGTATTTAATGACTTACTACTGCTTTATAAAGCTACAAACTATTTAAGAAAGTTACCTAAAATGGTTTAAAAACATTGAGGAAAGTTTTATTTTGTGAAAGCTATGATATACCTTGTCAAAACAGTTACACAGGTCCTCAAACCAGCACATTTTCTCTCTTTGCTTCATGGATATGAAGTATCTCACTATATGTAGCACAAGGAGTATGTGGCTCACAAGATCCAAGGTTGGTCACAGGGCAGCATGAGGATCGGTTTTAATCTACCGAGCACATATGCTATTGTCCCTGCTCTGTCAACAGTGATGTTTGGCTTCCTGCCTTGCTGCTTCTCCGGTGACTAGCATGGAGTGGCAGAGACTGTGTGCTGTAGCAAAACTGCAAAACTAGCAGCTGTGTGTCACCGCCACCAGCAACAAGCGTTAATGTGCTTAGAGTTTTAATGTCATTTATATGTTGCTGACACAAACAGCAGCAGAAGGCAGTCTGGGCAAAGGCCTGCAAGAGGAAACACCTCATTTTGCCCATACCTGGAGGAATGAGTGTCAGCTATTCCAGAGTGCACATCCCCACACTGCCACTCCAAAACGCTTTTTCAAACAGTGTCTGTACTGTCCTTTATCCAGTTACTGTTGATGACTAAAGAGGATTTGGGGATGTATGAAAATGTGCACTGCTACAGGGGGATATCGTAGCCCAGCAAGAGCACCAGTTCCCAGCCCCTGCTTCCACTTCATCTCTTGTATCAGAAAAGGAGGATGTGATGGTGCCTGGACTTGCCTCTATGTCTCCATCTCCATGTCCAACTTGCCTTCTGAATTTTTAAAAGTAGAGCATGATTATGACCCTTGGCCCTCACTTTTCTTTCTTTTTCCACTAGTCAAATTGTCAGAAGGTCATAGACAAAGGACAGTCCCTGACTATAAAATAGGGTGGAAATTATGTGGTGACACTGGAACTATGTAGGCCCATGAAGGTGGATGGATATTCTATTCTATATTTTATCAAATGAGTAAGGGATTATAAAAGAATTTCAGGAGGACAAATTTGAGAGGTAAAAAAAGAGCAACAAAGATCAGGAGGGACTTGTGCAAAAATTAGCTAACTCACATGATTTATGACTGTCGTCTTCAAGGTCCTAAGGTGAATAGAGGTAGAAGAGTAAGAAACACAAATCCCAGTATATTTTGTGCAGTATCCCAGCCTCACTTAGCTCATCTATCTTCATGACACTAAGAAGTTGTGGTTAGGAGACAGGTACAGGGGCTGTGTTCAGAGTGGCCTTGTGCACTGTGAACACATCATCCTGAATCACAGCAGCTGGCAACCAGGGGGTGAGACGTAGGTTGCACGGCTATGAACATACAAAGGGCATAGGCAGAATCAGGAAGCACATTAGATTTATGGGGTTCCCTTGCCCAGCTTCTTGAAAACTGTGTAGAAATAACACATTATCAGTATTGGTCTGTTTGTACATAGTGTTGATTCAGCTGTGATGAACAGTAGAAAATATTTTATTGCTCATTTTTAATTATTTTTTCTTTAGCATTGATTAATTCTAGGTAATATATTTTAGCTTATACATATGCTTCCGAGGCATTTACAAAAAATTCTTGCTGATCTAATGCTTGACAGCCATTATTCATAATTCAATTTTTTTTTTATGTACATAATTTATCTACATGGGACTGCAGAGAGAAACATGACAGAGAAGAAGCTGAAACTTCCAGGGTAATAACCTGTTCTTGCACAGTCAGCTTTTCAGTTATTTAAGTAGAAATTGCATCTGAAGACTGCAGAGAAAAGCACTGGGTTTTCCCCTCTAGCACTGGTGAGACTACATCTGGAGTGCTGTGTCCAGCGCAGGGCTCCTGAGAATAAGAGGGACGTAGGCATGCTATATTGACTCCACCAAAGTGCCCCAGATAGGATACTGGAGCATCTGTCCTATGAGGAGAGACTTGAGAGAGCTGAGATTGCTCACCCTGGAGCAGAGAAGGTTCAGGGATGTGCCAATACACATATCTGTGTGCATAAATACCTGATGGGAGGGGCATGAATAAGGAAGGGGCAGACTCCTCAATGGTATCTAGTGGCAGGACAAGAGGTACAAACTGAAATACGAGAAATTCCATCTAAAGGTCAGAAAAAAATTTCTTAATATGAGGGTGGTCTAAGAGTAGAAAATGTTGCCCAGTGGAGTTTTGGTGTCTACATCATTACAAAAACTCAAAATCCAGCCGGACATTGTCCTGGAAGACAGCCTGCAGTTGACCCTGCCTGAGCTGGGAATTTGGACTAGATCTCCCGAGGTCCTTTCCAACCTCAATCATTGTGTTTTTCAAAGAAAAATACTCTTTCAAATCTAATTCAATTCAGAGATTTTTTTTTCCTTTTGAACCCAGATGTTTCCAGGTCTGAAAAATTAAGGAAATGTATACTCATTATTAAATCAGAGCTCACTGAAGTGAAATAAAATAAGAAAAAAACCCCAGAAAACCCAAACCTTAAAATCTTAATTCTGCAGTGCTGGAACATTTTTGACATTTATAAAATGAAAACTTTTGATTCCATCAAAATTAAATATTTTAATCTTTTTCATCCTGACCTGGAAGCTGACTCATAGACATTTTAATCCCCTTTTTTTATTTCACCCACTGTATTTTAGCACAAAAAAAAGGAAGTGAAAGAAGGCTTGGACTCAGAAGGCTAAAAATGCTGCTGTAGTAGCAGGGGAGCAGTGATGGACAGTTTGACAGAGAAAGAAGTGACTTTGACAGTCATCTAGAGAGTAGCCCCAGGCTTGCTCTGAAGAACAAAAGATGAAGGTCCTAATAATGCACACATTTAACTTGTATGTTGCAGCCTGAGATGCTGAGTTATTGAACTCCTACACAGACTAGGAGTATAACAATAATTTGTAGTTATGTTCTTTGTAAAAAAACTAGCAAATAGAATATTTGCCCCATTGCCTATTGCCTCCAACTAACATGATCAGCACTGAAGGGCCTTTTCTATTCATACAGCTCACCCAAGAGGTTTTCAGTCTTCCACATGTAGACTATTCTTGAGAGATAATATAATGTTACTCTCACTAATAATACTGCTGGTAGATATTCTGTCTGTTTCTGTTGGCTCTCTGAGAAGTATCATCATCTATCTGACTGTGGGTTTATACCCTTTGGGGTCATGGCACCTAATAACCACATTTAGAATAATTTGTCTGAGGCTCAACGCAATATCTGAGTGCCCTGAAATGCTGAAGAGTCCTTGCTAAAGGCTATTATCCTAAGGAAATATACAGATGCAAAAACAAACAAACAATCACAAGAAGAATATATTTGCAGAAGGTTTCTCTGACCCAGTTACAAATACCATTTTTTTTAGTGAATAAGCACATAGAAAAGTAAGTGAGAAAAATCACCTATTATGGGTCAATGCAACAAATCCAGTGGGGAGAACACAGAAGTCATCATGCTGACCCTCTTCATCTGTTTGCAGGGTATGATGAAGAATAGGCTACAGTACAAATCCTGATCTTTATGTCAAGTAGTCTAAGTGCTAACACCTATGTGGATGATGTGAGAGAAGCAAATTCACCTTCTAATTTGGGGAAGAGGTTTGGTTCTACAGAGCTCAGCTTTAGGTCACTATCCTGAGCCTGAAAGTACTGCATATTCCAACAGTTTTCATTTTTTTGAAACAGCAACCATATCTTTTGAAACTGCTCCATTTCACATAAAATATTAAAAAAATCAAGAGAACATGAGCTGAAACCCATTTCTTTTGGAGTCTGTTCTAACCGTTAGGTTATAATGTATTTTTCATTTGCTCTGTTCTTAAAAGTATTCGGCCCTTCTATGCAAAGCAAATACGTATCTGGAATAGGGCACACTAAAAAGGACTCCTCAGACAGTTTTGTGGTCTAGTTATTGTGAATATTGCCTTGTGACTTGGGACACTTGAGTTCAAATCTCTACAAAAAAACCAACAGATAGAGGCATTCAGGTAGCTCACATTTCAGGTGAATGTTCTAGCAATGGGCTATTGTGGATGAAGTCGGGCAGCATTTTCTGCTACCTGGCTTCCCACCAGATGAAACATGAGACTGGGACCTGACATCAAGACAGACTGTAGGACATTCACTTTATAAACTCTGCTGCAACTGAGGCTCAGAATAAATTATGCCATCAGGACATGGCTGGTTTTGTTCAAATAATGCCAATATAAGGAGAAGGGAGGTTTCCACGGAGGTGACAGAGAACCTGCCTTACATAATTCAGTCACTAGAAATGGTAATTATGTACTTAAATGCCCAGGCATGACCTAGGCTAATGGCCAGTGACTGTGTCTGTACCGCTGCACTCTTACATGGCACCCAGTCTGGACTGAGCCAACTAGATGGTGAAGATAGCATGCGCCTCGAGTCACTCCCAAAAGGCAATTTTGTTTGCATAGTTGTATGGACACACTTTCCACCATGACAGTTGAACTCAGGGCTGGAAGATAGTCCCTTGCCCATTTTGTTTGCTAGTACTGATGTAGCCTTGACAGATCAAGGCCCTTGGTATCTGTCAGTCAACAAAAGCATCATTTCTAGTTTGGTCACTTATGACACTACCACTCTTCTCCCTTTCACATTCACAGCGCCTGAGAAGTGAATACTCAACATTTAACAGCAAAGTCTTGGAGGGATTTAAAGAAAGAGAGAGATGGTGACAGATACCCAAGATGTGTTCAAGAAAACTATAGGCCGTAAGAAAAAGGAACATGTTCATCTGAACAACAACAGAGATTACGATGAGTTTTAGGTCAAACTTCTAATATCTGGTCTTCCCTCACTTCAACCATTTTTCACATGGAAATTATGCACCAAGCATTGGAATTGCAATAAACAGAGACAGAGACTGATTTTCTGCTTTCATTTCCATAAGAATCTGTTTAACAATTCAAGGAGGCTTAGTCACATCATAACCTGCACTTTTTTATACCATCATTCCCTGCAACAGAATCCCTCTGACATGTAAGTTCTATTCATTGAATATATACAATGTGCTTTCCCTAGAGCACAATTTTTTATTTGAGGAGTGCTTTATTTGATTTGGTTTTTATTCTAATACAATATTTTAAAATTACTCAAAATAACTACTATGTTATTCGAGTATCATGAGAGATAATAGAATCATAGAATGGTTTGGGTTGGAAGGGACATTAAAGATGATTTAGCTCCAATCCGTCTGCCGTGGTCAGCGATATCTTCCACTGGATCAAAGATTGCTCAAAGCCCCATCCAACCTAGCCTTGAACACTTCCAGGGGGGGCACAGATCAACTCCTCCAAATCATGGAAAGCAGTATCGGAACTTTTTTTCCAGCTGCATGTTGATTTTGTTTAATAGGGCCCCAAAAGAGCATAATTTCTGATGAATTCAGGCTTCTTGAGCTGATTTAGACTCTGACTTTCTTCATAGTCCAGAAATTTCATTTTTCACAGTATTGAAAAGACTGAGTGTTGCTGAAAATAATATTGGTCACTGTCGTGGATTTCAGAAGTTGAGTCTTCTGCTGTCATTTTTTCTTTAAAATCTCACTGGCTTCATATAGGTACCACAGCAACATTATGATAAACTATGAATATGCAACGATTCAGCAATTTAAAATAAAACTGTGTACTCCACAAAAAATTACCTGAAATATTGCAGATATCTTCAACAACATTCCAGACACTCTCACATCCATTTGTAGTATTTCTACATTGCTCCCTCAAGTTCAGACAGTCAGTAGTGTGGACAGTAGATATACTTATGAAGTACATGAACAACGCTGTAAAAACAGAATACAATCACTATCTAATACAATAGACATTGTAGTGACCTTTTTCCTTTACACTTAGAATATAACAACATAATTTACTGTAGTTTATATATAGACTGACATTTTCTACCAAGTTACTTTTTAATAGAATAAAACTTCCTCAGTTTCACAACTGGAAAACTAAAGGTTTGAATTTTCAAAGTTGCAGTGTAACATATTTTGTATCATTTTTATTCCAATACTACCGTATACTATTTATACATATATATATACTATAATTATGTATGACATCAGTCCATAGATACACAGAAACAACTGCAGTTCTGAGATCCATAATAAATTATAGAAAGGAAGATAGCATAAAATTTGAAGGAAACAGCATTTTATTCAAACTGCAGTTTTGCCAAGCTGGAGACCACACAGGAATTCCTATGAACAGACCACATGAAGCAGATTTGACAATTACACAACTGTTAGACAATAAACAAGATTTTATTTCATAATAGAGTACTCTTCACTTCCTTTGGTTTTACTTCATAGGTGCATCATTTCTTGAAAGAAAACCTCACATTTATGTCTTTATCTGCTTCCCTGAATGCACTGAACCTAAAGATCATGTTAATTGCATAAAAAAGTTCTGAAATTGAGAACTGATATGAAGGTTTCAAGGTAAAGAATTTTAAATCAACACCACCTCTGGCTTAGCAGTAGAAAATGAAATTGCCTTGCTCAAAAAAAGACAAATGGGGTTTAACTCTTACATCAACATTCCCATAGTAAGCCACTCTCTAACTGGTAACCGTATATCTTAATTTTCTATAAAATTAAGTTTCAGACACTGATTTCAGGCCTTATCAAACAAAATCCGGTAGGAAGGTTTGCCTTAGGTACTGAAGGACGCAGCATCTCCCGGAATAAGTCTCCTTTTTTTTCCTTATGTTCAGGCAAGTTCATATGGAATTTGAGGAATTTCTAGTACTCTTTAATTCCTTAAACATCATCTGCAAGAGGCATAAGTATTCCCTCAGGACTTGCCCAGTTCCTATCCAGAGAAATTAAATGTTTCCAACAAGACATTTGAGAAATAAGAAATAAAATATCAGCTACCACTCTACATAGTCTTATAGAGCCACAATTCTTTAGAGGCGGTGCCACATCCCTTCTGGAAATTATGCTTACCTCTGATGTAATGGTGCTGCCATAGGGAACACTTTCTGGAGACATGTTGTTAAAGACGAAGAAACATTCAATACTTTATAACTGACAGGTGCAATAGCATCTACTGTGTCCCCAGAGACACATAAGAAGCCATATGTGCTTACCATAGCTGGTGCTAATCCTTCTCTTATTGTGCTTATTCCTGCCAGTTCTCTAATCTATGCAGAGCTGGTTGTGAGATTAGTGATTTCCAGCCTGAAACACTCTTTTACGCTGCATCTGTTGGTCAGCCTGGGAGACAGTTCAACAGAAATATCTCCTGCCACTTGACATTGAGGAACGTGCAGCTGGCCCATCCAAAATGACAATTTTTGGCTCATTATGATAACATGTTATTCCTGGGACTGTCTCCAAAAGTTCTTTCTAATTGTGAAATTACTCACTGTTTATTCAGATGACAGAAAAAAAAAAATTGCCCAATATTTTACAGATGAAAAAAACTATATATATATATATATATAAATAATGTGAAATTACAAACCCAAGAACTTTTTAAGAAAAGGTATTTTGTTGAATGACCATTTGCTTATTTTGTAGGTACTAACATGACAGAAGACTTACGCGTTAGATTAGGACACAAAGCACAAAATATCTGTGCTCTCTCCCTTCTGTTAAGGCAGTTTTTCAGAATCCGTAGTTAGAAATGAATACTCAAAGTCGGACTGACAGAGTAGCCAATTAGCAGCTCCTGATCCTTTCTTAGGATTATTTCAGAGTGTGTTTACTTCAAACCACCTGGAAACTATGCCGACAAAAGGAGGAAATGCTTTTGCAAAATAAAGAGCGGAGTGTCATAATCTCTGATTTAAGCTAATTTAGTCTAAGAAAGAGCTTCTCCAGGTCTAATGGCATATTATGGATGGGTGTTTTGTCTCCTCATCAGTACAGAGGCAGTATACTGTGGCAAGCCTACATGAAATAAACCAGCCTATATAATTTTAGTGATCTAGTGCACTGTAGCTCATACAATTGCTTAAAGTAAGAGCTACTATTTTAATCACTCACTTCAGTTATTTACTCTAGTGTTTGGAGTACTCAGTGACTACTTCCCTCTTAGAAGAGCTCAGGACATCTAAGAGTTAGTTTGTAGCTACAACTTTTAGAAGGATCTATTTTGATACAAAGATACATAAATACGGATTTTTATACATGTTTGTATTTTTGTAGAGGTGTCTATTGATTCACTGGGAAGATATAAAATTCCCCGTCATGAAGAATTCAATGTCTAAAGTGAAAAGAGTGGGCAATAAAGGAGATTTTAGCACCTTTATTTTGTAGACTGGGAACTGAGGAATGAAAGAATTACAGTGTCTCTCCCAAGACTGCAGAATTAATATCTGGCAGGTAATAATGAATAATGGAAAACCAAGCTGTGATTTCTATCCCTCTGAAAGAGTCCCAAGATAGTTAGCTCCAAAGGACAAAGGCAAGCTGTAGTTGAACATAGTTGACTATAGTTGAAAAGTGATAAAAGACAACTTTATTCTAACAAAACCTGGGGCAGAACCACCTATAGAATGCTTTTAACAGTGAAATATGAGTTTAGAGTAGTGGGATGTTAAAGAGATCAGCAAGTATACAACATGTAGAGAGAGGAAAAAGAGAATAAAAGAAATTAAAATATACTTGTCTCAATGTATTCTCTTCCACCAATTCCTTCCATACTGGCTTTGTTAATGTGCCCTTTTTCTCCACTCAAACCCAAAGGGAAATGTCAGTAGCCCTCATTTTAGCGTTGCCAGCACTAAACAAGCACTTACCAAACAAGTGGCTGTTCATTTAGACAAGATATCCCATTTGTGGATTTCCTTGCCTGTTCAACTTCTTATCAGTGCCGGCACTGCCACACTGCTATACCTCCTGCTTCAGATACGTCACCCGGAGTTGAGCTGAAGATGTCTGCACCAAGCTTCGGGGCCTGGATGTCACAGGCTGGTGCAAACCCCCGATAAGTACCAGCTCACCCCCGCCTTGAGGCTCCCCAGGAGAAAATAGCAAGGAACTGGAGCTGTAAGGGGAACCCTTGGAGAGAAGAGACGCGGGGAGAAGCGAGGGTCCTGGCGAAGCTGGGGACAGCCTCCCTCCCCTCCTCCCGCTGCACTTACCGAGGCAGAGGAGTGCGGCCATGGCCGGCCGCTGCCGGCTGCAGCTCCGCGCCGAGCGGGACGCGCCGGGCGGCA
>VWZK01008340.1:0-30261 GCA_013396935.1 Baryphthengus martii
CGGCTGCGGGGCTGAGCCACGCTCCCCTCTCCTCTGCTCCTTCAAATAGCTCCAGAAAATAAATGAAAATTAAAATTATAAACCCTATAGAACCTCTGTCCAGACACAGCAGCACCACTGAGCGCATAAGCGCTCTGCAAAACGGAGAAGCTGGGTGCTCTGAGCAGGGGAGATTTGCCCATGGAGCTCAGGACAAGCTTTCTCCCTGCCCCAGGCCAGGTGTCCAGGACCTCTGGCCATCACCCAGCCCCATCCTGCTCTGCTGCCCCAGGAGTCAGGGCCTTATCCTGCTCCCCTGCCCCAGGAGTCAGGATTCCCCAGCACAGAGGCAGCTGGAGCGGGGTCCTGGCAGCGAGACCGGCAGAAGCAGCAGCTCCTGCATGTGTAGCCCCATCTGCTGCACCCACTATTTGGGAGAAGTTTAAAAAAAAACAGGTACTTCTATGCAGTTCCCCACAGGTCACCACAGCTGAGCACTGAATCCTGAATCCCAAACCCCAAAGAACCCCTCTCATGCAGCTCCCACTCCAGGCAGACCAACCAGAGCAGGGCAGAGCTTGTTGTAGCCAAACAGCCTCATGCACACACTCATCAGCCTCCCAAACCGCTCCCCACCTCCCAGACCTTGGGGTTTCCAGCGATAAAGTGGCCATCACCAGATAACCCCCCCCATTCCTGCAGGACACAACCACCCCTCTAAACCTCCTCTCTCCAGGGGGACTCAGCTCTCACCAACACTCATGGTGGAAGTTTCTGAGGCTTCAGTCAATGCTTCAAAGGCTGGAATTGGCAAAGCCACCCCCCTACATCACCGGTAACCACGCAGGGTGGGGAAGATGGGGTGCACGTGCCATGGGAACACTCACAAAAATCCCCGATACTGAGGAACAAGAAGATGCCCCAGCCTCACGGAGCCACTAAGACTCCGACGCTCTCGGCGGAGCAGTTATTTATTTATTTTAAACCCTGGTACATGACATTTCTCTTCTTACGAAGGCGGCGGCAGCAGAAAGCCCATCACAGCCTCTCTCCTGAAAGCAGAGCCTGGAAACCAGAGTCTCATCTGCATATTCATAAGTACCTGATAAATTAATCATGATGGCAGAAGCATTCAGCCTAGAAGGGAGGTGACAGGGGAAGGTTGCACCCCCCAACACAAGCCCGTCTTCACTCTCGCACACACTCCTCGTCTTGCAGGCACAAAATGTTTTGATCCCTCTGCAACTCTGCTGATGCTCAGGGGGAAGGGGGCTCTGTCCCCCCCGCACCCTGGCAGGCACCCACCCCTCGGTCCCCCACCATCAGTCAGCAAGAGAGGCTGAACAGATGGGCTGGAGCAGGGTGGAGGACCCGAGGTCTTGCGGGGGGGCTCAGCTGCCACCACCACACACGCCCCCCACCCAGCCCAGTCGTGAGCTCTGCTCCCATCCCAGCGCCTGTCACCAGCCCAGCTCCCCCCACCCAGCACGGCTGCCCAACCTGAGCACGAGCGTTGCTGATGTCAGAGTTTGACCCTAAAAATCCTCCCGTGTCCTGTTCCCTGTCAGCACCCCCTCGGCTGAGGGTGAAGGGGCATTGGTAGGATTTTGTGCCTGGCAGCCCCAGAGCGGGCACAAGGCACAGAGAGGTCGTGCAGAGGGGGCAGGGGGAGTTTGGCTGCTGCGGGAGGTGGGAGATGGGGAGAGCGAAGGGGGTCGGGGCATCCTGTCGCTTGCCACTGCAGAGGGAACCGCCTCCGTGCACACACTGCTTGTTCCACCAGCCGTGACCTTCCCTTCACAGTGCAAAACAAACACTCTCCACAAGCAGATTCAGCTCTTGGGGTGTCCTCGGCGTCACCCTGCCGAACCCCCTTGGTTTGGTGGGGGAAGAGTGACCCTGCCCTGGGGAGAGATGCTGCCTCTGGTAAGAGGCAGAAATTCACCCCAAAGCTGCTGCAGCTCCGAAGTCCACACCATATTTCCCAGAGCTGTCCTCAGCAGAGCGGGCAGGAGGGGCAGAAAGTGGCTGGCAGCTGCCTCCAGAACCCAGGAGGGTCCCAGCACCGCTCTCATCTTTATGGCAGTGGCAGCTGCAGGGCAGGGCTCACCAACAACAGAGCATCAGCGTAGTCCCTGGCACCTACCGGTCACAGGACTCTGCCCAGCATCAGCAACACCCCACAGGCATTTGGAAGGCTCAGATCTGGCATTAAATCCAGTGCCAAAGCCAACGGCTCAGCCAGGTCCTCACACCGCTGGGGCTCCTCAGCCTGGGAGAGGACATTGCCACACATCCAACAGGTCCCTCCTCACCAGGAGGGACAATGATGGACTTCTCACCTCTCAGGCTGTCAGTCCAGCTCTGTTCCCAACACCCAGTTCCTCTGGGAGGGGTTAGGAACTCAGCCAAGGAAAACCCACCCTCGCACCATGAGCCAGGTGCTGACCCACAGGTAGAGCTGCTCCATCTCCTCTGAAACCAGGAGGGCCAAAACCAAGACTGCCCTCAGTCCCAGCAGCACAACCCCAGACGAGCAACTTTGTGCTCCGCAGACCCCAGTACAGGATCTGGCTGTCCTTCCGTCTGTCGGCTGTGAGGCTGATCCCTCCCATCTCAACTATGAATAAGCAGAAGTGGATTTGGGGATCTGCACATGTTACCAGATGTTTGGAGGAGTCCCCTGCAGAGAGAGCAGTAGGAGAGCTGTGGGGGACACAGCAACGTGGTCAAGATGCTGCTCCCGTTAGCGACGTGTTTAATATGTTGGGCTTGGTCTGGGCCTGAGTAATTAGCATCTGAGCGGTAATTATTCACACTTGGCCTTTCTATATCCTCCTTTTAGATTTGATGATTAATGTTGCTCCTTGAGTTAAGCCTACCCTGGATTTACCAGCGCGCGGTAGGAAAGTTAAGAGGAGGCTGTTGTGTGGCAGAAGATGTATCAAACACCGAAAACAACACAATAGAAAAATTAGAGTAAAAAGCACCTTGCACAGAAGCGGGAGACGCTAAGCACAGAGCGGCCATCTCAGCAACACACCAACTGCCACCATCGATGGACCTGTATCTCGGTTACACGGCAGGAGAAGCAAAAACTCCCCCCACATTCGCAAGACGCTGATGCCGGATGCTCTGGGTGTTTGCTGGCACCACAGAGATGCAGGTTGGGCAGATCCCTGCAGCAAAGCAGGAGTGCACAGATGCCCTCAGTCACCTCATCACCACATCAACCCAACGAGGGGTCTCCAGAGAGGGACCCAGTAGCCCCCAAGCTATGAAATGGGGAAACCCAGCTGCTAACATCTCCACCCTGGGACTAATTCAGCTCAGCCAAGCAAAACCCCTAAGTCAGCAGTGGGCTCACCTGCTCTCCTGGGCACCGGCTCCCCTGGCATCGCTGCTGGTTCCGGGCAAGGAGGCTGCACTGCCCGTGACAGTCCTGGTCCCTTCGCCGGGGTAGGTTTGCAGAGCTGCTGGCTGAGACCCTCAGAGACTGACCAATATTCCAGCTTCTCCTGCGGGCAAAAGGCATTTCCAGCTGAGCTGCTCTCTGAGGTTTCTATGCCAGGCAGACAAGAGGGCAACAAGTTTCATCCAGGATCTCACCCAGTGCCAAACAGCACGTGGAGCTTGGCACGGAGAGGAGCCGGACAAACCCAGAGGCAAAGGGCAGGCAGAGCTGCCTGGCTCCTCTTCCTCAGGGAAGGCACCAACTGACTCCAGGCAAGGAGAGGATCAAACAAAGAGAGAAAGCCCCCCAAACCCTGCTCTTATCCTCACCTCTGCCCCGGGATTGGGCCAGCTGAGCAGAGGCACCTGGCCCACACCTGTGGGGATGAGGCAGAGCATTAACCCCATATGTGCTGCTGCCCAGGGGAGGGGAAAGGGCTTTCCCTGGGATGATGAAGCCCCCCCAAGCCACTCAGGATGCTGCTATGGACCATCCCCACTCCTTACTACCCATCTCTGGCTGCTTTTATGGGGCAGAAGCTGCTCCTTCTTGCCTGGCTGGCAGGTCCCCCTCAGGCCAGACGCATTCCCCCTTATCTTGTGCTAAACTCATGGAGACACACACATCAGAGTGCAGCATTTGCACCATGCCCCCGGCTCCCGCCTTTCTGGTGGGGAAAACGGGGACGGTGGCTGCTGTGCAAAGCCAGAGGCACTTCCAAAGTAGGTCCCGACCAAATCCGCTTTTCATTCTCCCTGAGTGGGGTAAAATGAAAATTTATGGTTTTTAAGGTGGGAGCCGGACTCCAGCAGCTGCTTCATGGCCCTGTTCAGGCTCAGCCTCGTGTGGGCAGGAGCAGCCCTGGGCTTTGGGGCAGCCACACCTGCCCCGAGTCCCCGAGTATTCCCACACTTTCATTTTGGGCGTTTGTTTCTTTATAAAGTACCTCCAAAGCAGTTCCTCCCCTCTTTTCCTCGCTTTTGCATTGAAATGTGTGAAGCTGCTTTTTTTCTCCCCTTTTTCCCCAGGTTTTACAACATGAAAGTGGATGTTGATGTGAATGGAATTTTGAAATTGGAGACAGGAAAGTTCTGCTCTGGGAGCCGACTATTTGCTCACAAAATTGCCTCTTTTCAAGCTTCCCGATGAAATTCTGCACAATTATTTTTTTCTCCTCCTCACCCAGCCGGCCCGGTGCCCTGCGCTGCTCCAGCCTTTGTTTCTCCTCTGCTCCCCAGTGAGGATGAACAAAACACCACCGCGATGTGCTGTGCCCGTGCCCACTTCTCCTCCTCACCACAGCTCTCTGCAGCAGCTGTCTCAGCAGCGTTTGGAGCTGCCCACACCAAACAGAAACCTGCTCCTGCTCCTAAATTGTTGGCAAACACGTTGCCAGGGTGCTCAGGATTCAGGGATACTCCTATGAACTCTACCCGAGGAGAGAACAAGGGCATGTTGGACACACAACGCGGGGAACAGCAGTTCAGAACCCCACTGTTTCATTTGATTAGGTGCTGGAGAGCAAACACCAGCCCAAAACAAGTGAGGTAAGTGACGGGCTTCACCCTCATCAGCCCTGTGCCGGTGTAAGGCAGGAGGAGGCTTTGCAGGCAGCTTCCAGCAGCACTCGGGTTGGGATTCGGGGAGACCTCGTGCAGGTGCAAAGCACCTACAAAAGCCTGGAGGACTCTCAGGGACAGAGGACAAGTCCCATCTCCTGGCTTCGTGGTTTCTCTCCTCCGTCACCCATCTCCTCCCAGCAAAAACCCTGCTTGTGGTCCCCGCAGCACCGTGAACATCCCAGCTCTTCCACTCCCCTATGAACCAGAAGGGAAGAACATGGTTACAAAGCCCCCAAAGCCAGTTCACAAAGACCCCAGACTCCACGGTGCCGTGTGCCGGGCTTGGCCCTCCGGCTTGGTGACAAGGAGAGATGAGGGGGTGGATCGAGCCCTCGGTTTGCTCCCCCGGCGCTACCGCTGGATTAACTCAGCCTCACATTGTTTAAGGAGCATTTACGTGCAGAGCTTCTTCCGCTTGGCCCTCCGATGCCTCTGGCTTATACCTTGGCTCGGGATCTGTTGACTCTGGAAAATCCCCGGATTTTAGAGCATGTCTATTAAAACCAGCAGCGCTGTGGTCAGCCAGGCTCTGCCCCTTCTGCCCATAGAGCACGGAGACCACGTGCTCTGGTCCAGCGTGAGAAACGACGGAGGCGACTGCCAGCCGGGGCAGATCGGTGGTTCCCAGGATGGTGCTTCTAACGGGGAATGATTTTCACAGCCTCAGTGCTACTTGATTTGTCCTACGGTCCTCCAACACCAGCTGGAGCATCCCAGAGGTTGTTCAGGACACGCAGGAGCATCCTGTCTTTCAGGACAGGCAGGAAGCGGTTCTCGACCGAAGGCTGGCAGCTCCAGCAAGGGCACACACGGAAACACTGCAAGATGGAGAAACGTGGTCCCTCTGACCCCAGTTTCAAATTTATCCTTAATTTTTTTTCTATCTTAAGTTGCATTAAACAGGACCACATTGCCAGGCTGAGCAGAAACATCAGGAGCTGCTGGAAGTCACGAGATGCTCCAGCCGGGCAGTGCAATGCGCAGAGACGTCAGCCCGTGCCCCAGCTCCCTGGATTTCATGTTACTGATGTATTTATGTCACCTCATGCCTGGATTTACTGGGTTTATAAAGCAGGACAGTGCTTTTATTCTTGGTCTCCAGGTGGGAAACAGAGGCAATGTCCTTAGTTAAGGTTACAGTTGGGGGTCTACTGCAGAGCAGGTGACTGAACCCACACCTTCTGAATCCAGCCAAACCAGTGGGCAGCTCTCTCATGTATATTCAATTTCTGTTTGACTCTCTCCCCAGGGACTCATCTTCTATCATCCCCCTTTAATTACAAAAATCAGTAGGTTTGAGGTATATTTGAGGGGTTTTCTTTTCCCGTGTTGACAAAGTGCGATACTTGATGACTCTAACCCCAAATTCTCTGTGACACAGATACCCTGGCAATTATAAAATACTTCCAAGCTCGCTCCATAAACCCCTTTGCTGTTGCTATTAGTATGCATTAACATTTTATTGGTGTTACAGGATGAAACATCCAGTCTTGCAGCTCCAGTGGGCTTGGGGATTTCCAGCATCCTGCAATATGTATCCGTGCAGAGGAAATTAAAATGTGGATGGATCAGCAAGATACAGTCAAATCCTCTACAGTAATTTGGAGAAGACTAAACTCTGGTGCTACTGGAGCATATTCCAAGCGATCTAATAGAGAGCTGATGATCTCTATAACAGCCTTTTTGTAAGTTTTATTCTTGCCTACAAGGGAATTTTTTCAAAGGGGCTGTGTAATACCTAAACTAATATTTTTAAAGGTATATGCTCTGAAGACGGGAAAGTAAGAGCCTTTGCAGAGCGGTCGCTTTCAGGGATCAGCTACTACCCAATAAAAGAATATGCTCCAGTATCTTCCAATCTGGCTGGAATTTCTTTCTAACCACCACACTGGTCAATTTGATGCAGTTTGTAGCCCTTACAGGATGTATCGGCTCTTAGGAATATCAGCACACTTTGCTCTTTCAGCAATAGGACAACACATTTCAGCACTGCTGAGGCCACACCTCGAACCCTGGGTTCAGTTTTGGGCCCCTCACTCCCAGAAGGACCTGGAGGGGCTGGAGTGTGGCCAGAGAACGGCAATGAAGCTGTGGAAGGGTCTGGAGCAGGAGTGTGGGGAGGAGCAGCTGAGGGAGCTGGGTTTGTTCAGCCTGGAGAAAAGGAGGCTCCGGGGAGACCTTCTGGCTCTGGACAACTCCCTGATAGGAGGCTGGAGCTAGTGGGAGGTTGGACACTTCTCTGAAGTGACGGGACAAGAGGAAACAGCCTCAAGTTGCACCAGGGGAGGTTTAGGTTGGAGCTTAGGAACATTTTCTTCCCTGAAAGGGTTGTCCAGGCCTGGCCCAGGCTGTCCAGGGCAGAGGTGGAGTTCCCATGATCCCTGGAGGGGTTTCTAAGCCGTAGAGATGTGGTGCTGAGGGACAGGGGTTAGTGGTGCCCTGGCAGTGCTGGGTTAACAGTTGGACTCTATGATCTTAAAGGTCTTTTCCAATCAAAACACTTCTATGATTCAATTCTATGATTATTTCCTTTAGCATCACGACCACTTGAAACCCAAAGCGTGGTGCCTACGCAAAGGCTGGAGAAGCTGGTGTACCTCACTAACTCTGTGCTCTACAGCTACACAACTATTCACCAGGCTGGGGTCCAGCACTGCAGACCTGACCATCTCAAAAACACCCCAAACCTGTTTCCACACATAAAACTGGGAGAATTTCACGTCAAAAGAGGTAATTTGGGTACCTTGACTTGTGCAGTGCAGTCTGCTTGGGTTTATCTCTCCCAGGCGCCTTAGAAACAGAAGAATTGATAAGGAACTGCTCCTCTGCTTTCTCTCCTCCCTCCATTTATAGGCTCAATAAATCCTTGAGCACATCCTTAACCTATTTTTGTAAAAGGAAGCAGCATGTGCTCAGAAGGGCTTAGAGCACACACCTCAGCGCCCGCTGGGTCAGGGCCCCACGGCACCGGTCCTGCGAGACCCAACTCCTCTTTCCACAGGTCCACGCACACCGAGCACTAAGGAACCCAGCTTCTGAGGAGGGATGTTGATGTTATTTATTATCTGTGTTACAGTTGCAAGTTGGAACCCAGAGTGTGACTCATTCCAATTTTAACAACAACTGTATTTACACCCTGCGTAGAGCCCGCCGATGCAGATGTTCCCAAGCCCAAGCCTTTTATAGCAAGCAGAAGCACCCACTCCACCCCACAAAAGCCTTTTCTAACCCCCAAAGCCTGCTCACAGTCTCATGCTCTTCAGAACGAGCGTATCTCCAAGCCCCCACTGATTGAAGGCAGCCCTTTTTCAAGTTGGTTCATCTTAGTTTGAAGTTTGTCACAATTTTTTATAAGATCAGTCCAGGGACAAGACGTGTCTGTCCCCAGGCTGCTCAAGGAGTTTGTTCCGATGTCAATGGGAAGAGTGCTCACCCACCAAAGGGGAAGCAACGTTAAAGGATGAAGACCTCTCCTCTCAGCTATTAGAGCATGAAATGACCTCCGAAAGGCCTGTTAAATTCAACACCTGAGCCAGAAGAGTCCTTAATGAAGCAGCAACGACATCCCCCTGAGCTTCTCAACCACAGAAAGTTCCCATGGGCACATTGGGGAGAATTCAGGTTATGGCAGCAGTTACCATTAACCACCAACACCATCAGCATGTTGGAGAATTCAGGTTATGGCAGCAGTTACCATGAACCACCAGTTCCACCTTTTCCTACTCATTTCTGCCTCCTTCCCTCTCTCGGGAAAGAAGCCGACGCAGCTGCAGGGACAGAGCTCGGCGCCCAGAGCTCTCGTGCGGTTCAACTCCAGTTCCTCGGGGTACAAAGCACGTCTTCATCCTGGAAACTGCCAGCTCAGATTTTGCAGCTCAACAGACACTGGTCCTGCAGTGGGGACTCCTTTCTTAATAGCTGGAACCCAGCACTAGGTAACGGAACTGAGCCGCCCACCACGGACGAGTTAATACAGCAACAATGGCATGAAACAGTTCTATTTTTTATTCTTTTACTACTATCACCGTACGAGGCTGCTTCTCTAACTCTGACTTCATTTATTACTGGCTGCCACGAACGGTCCTTTCTAAAGGAGGAAGAGACGGGGGAAGCTCGACGGCGATTTGCGAACCGCACCCCGCGGAAAGGCGACAGCTGCCGAGCAGAAACGCCAACCGGCCGATGCATCGCAACCCCCAAGGATCCAGTTCTGAAAAACGGAGTTAAAAAAACCCGGCTTTGGTCAGTGGGTTGAGCGGGAAGACGGTGAGAAAGCCACGCTAGGTCTGCTTCCCCTTCCCTGCGCGGCGTGGTCACCAAGGGACACGTTCAAGACGAATTCAAGTGCCTTCAAAGAAAACATCTGTGATCCACGGTGACATTTCTGCTCAGCATCCGTCCCCTCCGCGCTGCTGCCGCTTTTAGCAACATTCACTCACACAGTTGGCCTGTGTTGACGGAGACGACAGAAGCCAGTGACAAGAAAACTAGCATTTGCTAAGCACATCTACGCTAGCTCCAGCCACTCAGGAGAATCTTCTCAGGTATAATTTTCTACATAAACCCAACAGAAGCTGCTGAGCTAAACTGATGCTGGAAGTCCTGAGTCAGCCCCTACAGCAGGACAGGAAAAACATCTGAAGGAAAAGGTTCCAGTTCTCACCCCGCCTCAGAAACGAGGCTCAAAAACGTCCTTTGGTTACGAGAGTCTCTGATCTTCAGGAGGTATTTGATGGCCCGGGAACAGGCTTCACACCTCACCTACCTGCCAAATCCAAGCTGGGAGGGAGGGGGATGGACATAGTAAAAAAAGTCAAACAAATAAATAAACCACACTAGACGACAGAAAGACACCTCGGAAGGATCCAAAGACAGCCTGGATATACTCGCTTCGTGCGGTTAAATAATGACCCAATTTTGGTGCGGGCAAAAGAACCACCAGCGACACGGCAAACGCCTCCGCCAAGGCTCCGGCCATCGGCTCCGCTCGCCAAGCGGGAGCAAACCCCAGTCCCAGAGAGACCAACACAGTCACCGGTGCAAAACACAGAGACTTTAATTCAAACCACAAGGTGGGAGGAGGTGGGGGAGTGGTGCTTTGGACATCCAGCAGGACATCCAGCCCTGGGTGCTGCTACGTCTGCAGCCCCACCAGGAGAGGAGCGGAGCCCCGCGAACCTGTGATGGACGTCGGCGGGAGGAAAGCGAGCAGCTGACTGCCACACGACGGGAACGCATCCCAAGTGGGCTGGTGAGACTCAAACAAGAATTAGCTGCTTGAAGTTCAAAAATCCCTAACAGGAGAGATGTGCAGACTCAGGAAAGCAAGAACCACTCTGTTTCTTCAGCTCTGCTCAACCTGAGTCTCCTCCCACCTCCTCAGCAGATCCCAAGCCCAGGGACAGCATCCCCAGGGAGCGGTGGCTGCAGTTGGAGGGGAAGGAAGAACCTCCCCGCCCTGTTTTGGTGCCACATTTCATCTTCTTGGTGTCTCTGCCATGCATGGATGTCAACATTTCCACCCATCCTTTTGCGTGGAAGCCCCATTTCTACAAAATGACCAGGAGAGACACGTTGCTGACCCCTGGGCAGCTTTGGGGAACCCTGGGCTTTAGCACAGCCATTGATATCACGCAGACATCTGCCAAAAGCCACCAGCAACGCGAGGGGACGTGGGCGGAGGGGCCTGAGATCCCCGCTCCAGCCTGAACTGGCTGCTGACCTGCTCCACTGGAGATGGACCCATCAAGTCCCAGTAAGCACCCAGATCTCCAGCACCGCTCCAGGAGTGGATCCATTTGGAAAGCCAAGACAGAAACACATCCTGTTTAGGAGCCAAACAAGACTTAACTCCAGTTTTCATTTAAAATGCAAGTTCAGAGAGTTGTTTCAGGCAGGTCAAAGGATCCTCACCCCTGACCCTCTGCCCGGGGCCGAGCCAGGAGCAGACAGGACAGTAGCAGTGCTAAAGACTTCTGCTTTAGCTCTGCAGACACCTGCCTTTCACTGCCTCTTAATTTTGACTCTTTTCCTGCTCCCTCTCCCCTGAGCATCTGTGAGAACCTTTACAAAAGGGAGTGAGGAGCTCTGGCAAAAACAAAATTGTGAAAAAAAAATAATTTCACAAGCAGGCTTTTTTTTTTTTTTCTTTTTTCTTCACCCTCCAACAGTAAAACAGCAGCGAAAGCCAAGCAGCCTGGCTGGGGGCAGCCCCACCACCCCTTTTGTAGTCTACAGGAGGGCCAGAGAAAGGATCCCTGCTGCCCCTGGAGCCCAGAAAACACCAGACAAGACCCCGCCCCCCCTACACCCAGCCTGGGAACCCCAAGAAGAAACATGCCCCCTCCAGCTGCAAAATTATGGACCACCTTGATCAAGACCTGTGGACACCACAGCTCATCTCAAACCCAGCACCAGCTGTTGCTGCCTTCCCAGCGATGCCACCGGTACGATCTGGACCGTGTCTCCATTTACCCTTCAAGATGCTCTTGGCACTGGAAGCACGGTCCCTCCGCCCGAGGTCCAGCACAGTGACACCAGCAGGGAAGGACAAAGGGCAAGAGCTTTCTCCAGGTGGATCCCGCTGTCCTGGGCTCTTTATGCTTGTTGTTTCCAGCGCCCGTCCATAACCATATGTAAAGGTGGACACTTGGGGCCTCTGCTGCCTTCGCTCCTGGGATGCCTCCCTAAAAGAGCTGGGGGATGTGCGGCTTCGTGGGGATATCCCTTTGCTATGGGGCTGTCGCTACAATCGATGACCAAGCAGTAGCAACCACGGTCACCTTGAGTCACCACCGAGGCCAGAGAGGGGGAAAGCAGGAGGGCAGGGGGCAGGCCGGGCCCAGCCGTGACCATGCACAAAGGTGAGAGGTTTTGTGCCCCGTAAGAGGGAGCCGGAGCAGGCGCCGCTCGAGCGGTGCCGTTGCATAGCTGTTCCCACAGAGCCGTGTCCCTCCGGGGACCTTGGCTCCGGCTCCAGAGCCAGCTCAGACCCCCGCAGCCCAGAACGTTCCCAGCTTCACCCGAGAGAAGAGGCGGTGGTGGGAAAGGACGACCCAGGGAACTTTGCAGAAGAGAGAGAGGGAAGGGGCTTTCCTTAGCAGAAAAAGGGAAAGACATTACCCTGGGCTTCCAGCAACCCCCAGACATTCATTCTCTACAACTTCCTTTCCCCTTTCCAGACCTCCCCGCGCAGGCGGAGGCGGCCGCCCGCAGACGCGTGCCGGCTCACACCTCACCCTTCGCAGCGGTTTCCCAAACCAAACAGCGACAGGAAACTTCAATGAAATTCAAAAGGGAAAGGGCAGTGACCGCTGCCCAACACATACCCACGTGCCTTCCTCCCCTCCAAACCCCCTGCCTCCCGGGGAGGGAAGCAGAGGGCCCGTGCTGCCAGGCAGCCCCTGCTCAAATCCCATTCACGTGCCCAGAGTCACACCCGGCCGAGCGGAGAAAGCGCAGCCCCGGCTCGGTCGCCGGCGAGACGTCCCCGCGTCGGGGACGTGCAGGAGGAGCCGCTCCGGGTCCCGTCTCCCGTGCAAGGCTGGCGAGCGCTTTGGATCTGGGGTTGCCGATGAAGGATGTGCGGGAATGAATGGGCTGCGTGGAAGGGGCGAGGCGATGAGGAGGGGGCGAGGGGAGGAGGAAGAGCGCTGCGCTGCGCCTCGCGCCGCGCCTCCGCTCCTCCCGCGGCCTCCTTAGGACGTCACAGGCTGGATGGGGAGCAGGCTGCCAAACTTAAAGTGCTGGATCACAGGAAACTTCTCCAGGCACTGCAGAAGGGGAGATAAAGAGAGGTGAATTCAGGAGACATTTCCACCCTTCCCAGGCAGCCAGAGCTACATCCTGCCTCTGGGGTCAGGCATCAGGGAGCTTGGGGTCGTTCAGCTCAGCTGCAGGCTGAGGGATCGGTCCCACGTCTCCCACCACGTTCCCATCAGGCTTCTCACACCAGTAACACTTCATAACCCCGTCCCCTTCCCTTCTGCCAGAGCCTTTTGCTCGCTGAAATTCAGGCCTGGAGCACGAGAGGCATGTTTATGTCAGCAGCTTTCTCTCTCACCACTTCTCCTTGCTCGAGCTGAACTCTTTGAAGAGCTTCTCCGTACAAACACTGTGAGAACTTCGCAGAAAACCCCTGAGGAAGAGACTCTTCCCCTCCCCCCAGGACAGTGCCCACGCTCTGGGTCTGAGACACTACCCTGCGCTGCCCAAACTGCATTCCCGATTCTCAGGTCTTTGACAGACAAGCACCAGTGATTTTGCTGCCATAATTTAAGAGGTGATCCTACTCCCAACAACCCCTCACCATCAAAACTCCCACCCCGCACTGCAGAGTAATAAAAGAGGGAGTGGGGATCACAGCTCAGTCACACACGTCCGCTACAAGGCAGCTTATAGCTCAGAGCTGCTTCCTCCAGCTCCGCCCGGGCTCTGCGCAGGGAGAGCCCGGGCTGCGAGGGCACAGCCCCTTCTGCTCCATCCCACCAGGGCAGGAAGGTCAGTGGCCGTGCTCAATAACAACGTCAAAGTTTGCCAGCATTCGCCCAGCAGAGCTCTGCTTTCTTGAGTCACTGCCGATTCAGACTGCCCACACCTCACAGAGAGCGCAGAGCAGACTCACCTCCAGAGCCAGGCAGCCCAGCAGTACGTGAGCACCAACCCCGCAGCGGCCTCTGCACTGACATCACCCACGTGAGCTGTGAGCAGTTGTTCTAAACATGGGCCACAGACCAGCTCGCTGGGCTGCGATGGGCACGGCTAGTGAGACCTTCTGGTGGCCACCTTCTCCCTGCAGGCAGAGGGGCAAGTTCTTCCCTCCCTAGACAGCACCATGTGAAGAGAAGAACCCCAGGTGCCCCATGTCCTGGGAGGAGAGCCTTTCCCCTGCACCCAGCTGAGGTGCAGGGTCTGCTGACAGGGCTCTTATTCCACAGGAGATGTGAAGAACATAGAACCAAAGCACCGTGGCCACCAACTACCAGGAGTCCACCCAGTCCCAGCAACGCCTTGGCACAAACAGCACCTGCTCAGAGCCAGGGCGGATGGGATGCTGCACTGGGCAGGCGCCCGGCTCCCCACAAGCTGCAGATCCAGCAGCAGGAGGGTGTCAAGGCCACACCAGCTCCTGCCTGCAACCAGCAGCCTCCCAGGCAGATCTCGGTGACAAGACTCACGGCTCGTTCCTCCAGGCGCTTCTTCAAAGCACACTTCCTTCCTAGCAAAGGGAGGCAAAAGCCACATCCTAGTTACAACTCTCCATAGGAAGGAGTCCTGTGCCCATCACGGGGCTGAGCTGGACCCGCTGCAGCTGGAGAGGTCCCAGGTACGGGGCGAAGGAGGAATCGGTTGCTGCAGAGCTCTACACCCTGCCCTCCTGCTGCCATCATGGGCAAGTAGGAGGATTTGTGCTCAGAAGCCCAGGCCTATGGCTCCTGCGTTGGAGCCAGAGGTCAGACAACTGGTTCCAGCACAATCGATCTGCTCACAAGCACCAAACAAGTTCGGAGGTGGTTAAAGTACAGCACGGCTGTACCCGCTCCTGGGGAGTAACAGCCACGCAGAAAGCCACAAGCCTCCACTGGCAAGGCACCAAGGACAGTCCTGCAACCATCAGGGCACATCACCTTCAAAGCTTCCTACTGCTCAGAGCTGCTGCCATCTCCCAGCACGGCCACGGAGACAAACCCTCTGAGGAAGCCGTCCTGGGTAACAGTGACGTGAGAGAAGCACGGAGAGAAACGAATATTGGAGATGCTGACAGCTAGAAATGTCAGCCCAGCTAGCTCCAGGGAGTCCAAAGGAAGACCAGACTGGTCTGTGCTCTGGATGAAGAGACTTTAACACCAGTGGGAAGAACGGATATCCATGTCACACATTGTCAGCCCAAGAAGATACAAGCAGAGAAACTTTTCCTCCTCTATCCAGCAGGACTAGCACAAAGTTACTGGATTGTTAGAGGTGTCAAGAGACAGGACCCTCCCAGCATCACTTGTGGGTGAAACTAACGTCCCAACACTCGCTCAGCAGAGGGGATGGGCTTATTTTCTCCTTGCAAACATCCTGATCACGCTGAAGGTCTACTTGGGACTCAACTGGGGAGTAGATCCATGCATCAAGTCCAACTTTTAAAGATGGAACCGGGACTGGATTACTTACAACAGAAAGTATTTCCTGACCGACTGCAGCAGACGGGGAAAGGTCAGGAGACTCAAAAGCAGGGGCAGGGGAAAACCTTCAAGGCTGCTGCTTTAACCACACTCCCTGTTGTCGACTTCACTCGCTTTTGATGGAGAGAATAAGAAAACCTCTTGCACTTCCAAGTGAACACATCCTCACCCATTATATTTATATTATAAATAGACACTTTTGAGATGTCATAAACACACCGACCTGAAGACACATTGTCTTCAGTCTACTGGCCATCCACAGACCCTGGAGTGCCTGGATCCAGAGCAGAGCTCTCAGCCACATGGATGCACCTGAGCTTTCCACTGGTTGTTTAAAGTCGTCCCACAGAAGGGACAGAAGAGATGAAGAGTCCAGAGTGTTCTTTAAATGAACCAGGTTGTGAGCGACCATTTGATTTCTCCTGGTCTCCTTCTAACAACTGACCCCTTTGCTCTGCTGCCAAACCCAGCAGTGGTCGGCACCACCCGGCACCGAGCGCTTCTCAGCCACCACAGACGTGTTAAAGGAGCTGGAGCCTCCATCCAAGTGTCTGATTTCACCTGATATAATTGCAGAGGGTGATCAGAAGGGCAAGGAGAAGGGAGGGGAAAGAACCTCAACAAACCAGGAAATCTCGCTCTCGCCCTAGCGAGGCAAAGAGCACCAGCACAACCCCAAACCTTCCCTCTCTTTACTGTCCCACATTCTGAGCTCTGCCACAGAAGCTGCCTCCTTCTTCACTTATCTTCCGCTAACGTGGGCAGCAGCTAACTGGAGAAAGGCTGTGATGGTGAAGGCCACACAGCTGGGTACATCAAGCAGAAACTTGCTCTGGGAGCCAGCAGCAAACAGACAAGATCTCCAGCAGAGACTGTGGGTGCCTGAAACACCCAGAAGGATTCGGTTTTCAAAGGATAAAGCCTGTGACTCCTGAACAATGTGTCATTCCCAGAAAATCAGTCAAAAGAGATCCTCTAGTTGTAAATGTTGGTAAAACCTGCAAAGCCAGGCACACCACAACTGAAAGCTCTGCCCAGCCGCACCACGATGTCCGTGCTCCTCTCATCTCCCAAGCCAGGCAGGAACTGGCTGGGCCAGCAGCAGGGTGGGAGATTCCCCAGAGCAGATACAAGGAACCAGTGAGACTCCTCAGCAGGAGTCCACCCCTCTCCTCCACCCATCCAGGCGAACACAGGCACCACTCAGCGCCAGGAGAGGACGTTGCTGCACGAGGAGCATGTGCTTAGGACTAGTCCTTTAAGATCTACATATGTTCTTTGAGAAAATAAACTAAATTTAAAGTGCTTTGGTTGACTCAATGTTTTCCACACTTTAGCCTAAATTTGTGTCATTACTCTTCCTTGCAGTTTTCTCCTTGACAAAGCTACGTCACTAGATATTTCTAGAAACCCACCAGTACTGGATCCAGCATTTCCACCCAGAATGTCATCTGCTATTCGAAACAGACCAAGGCTCAACAAAAGACCACGTCTTGGGTGCACCCGGAAGCACCAGAGAACCTCCCAGTCTCTAGAGGATCCCTGAGCAGGCCAGGCAGGTAGATTTGCCAGCACATGGTGGCCCAAGACATCCATGGGCATGCCCACTGCACCGTGGGCACGTCACTGCCGAGCTCCTCCAGCCACGTATGTGGTGCATGAGGTGGGAGCAACGATACAGCCCAGGGCATGTGGGGCACCAGGCAGGAGCAGCCCAGCGTGGGGCACATGGGATGCCAAGGTAGTACCCAAACAGCGTGCGAAGGAACAGCTCCAAAGGAAAGGAAGGAGCATGGCAGGGCTGTCAAGGCAGGAGTCGATCACACTCAGGCTCTAGGTTTTAGAGGACCTATGTTTCACTTTAACAGTTGTCCCAGGGCTGGGGGCTTTCCTTCAGACCCCCCAGCTCTCATACCAGAGCCTCCACATCTGGGGTTCCCAGGAGGCAGGCAGCTCCAGTCTCTGTGATGGAGCTGTGACGGGGGCAGTCCTGGGACACCCCTCAGAGGAGCAGCCAGAGGAGCGGGAGTCGACCCCCAGCCTCCCTTCTCCTCTTTGGAGGCCAGGAGAAGGAAAGCTGAGCTAGAGGCGGAAGAAGCCAGCGGCCGGGAGTGACACCTCGCAGATTAGAGAGGTATGTGGCCTGGAACCTAAACACAGGATGTGCAGAGAGAGGAAGGGCTGGGGGAGGGAGCGCCGAGTTCGGCAGAGTTAACCCCTTGGTGCGCTGGGCCCGAGCAGAGCTGCCCGTCCGGCCTCGGCCATGTGTCCCAGCACCAGGAGCATGGCTGACCCCAGCAGAGACCCCAGCCGACAGGATTGTCCTTCAAGCACCACCGGGCTCCCCGGGTGCACTAGGGAGCTGTGCCACCTCTGCTCCTCCAGCCAGCACCTCCCTGCAGAGCCAACACGGTCCCATCCTTCCTGGCAAGAGATGCCGCCTGTCAGCCGTCCCCTCCGGAGGCCCAGATGCGGCAGTTCCTGTCCCGCTTCCTCAAGCTCAAGGTTAGCTGGAGCAGGAAGGAGAGATAAGGGAGAGCCAAAACTCCCGGTTCCCCAGGTCAGGGTTCACCAGGAAAGCTGCTGGGGCAGGGCCAGCAAAGCCCTGGTGGGTGGAGGGGCTGCCAAACTGGGTAGGTAGCTGTGGGGGCCGGCACGCTGCATGGATGGGACTCAGAGCCTGGGAGGTCAGTAGGAAGCGTTCAGCCTGCTCTGGAAACATGGGATGACAATTTAAACTAAGTCTCCTTCAGCTGGTAAAACAGTGCAGGGATCAGGAGAAGCAGGTGTAGACATCAGCCCTAGTGAGGCCACATCGGGAGTCCTGTGTCTGATTTGGGGCTCTCCAGTTCAAGAGAGACAAGGAACTGCTAGAGAGAGTCCAGTGGAGGCTATGGAGATGCTGAGGGGACTGAAGCATCGCTGTGATGAGGAAAGGATGAGACCTGGGGCTGTTCAGCTGGAGAAGAGAAGACCAAGGGGGGATCTGATCAATGCTGATCAATAGCTAAAGGGTTGAGGGTCAGGATGACGGGGCCAGACTCCTGTCAGTGGTGCCCAACAACAGGACGAGGAGCAATGAGCACCAACTGGAATCCAGGAAGTTCCATCTGAACACGAGGAAAAACTGCTTTACTTTGAGGGTGATGGAGCCTTGGCCCGGGCTGCCCAGAGAGGTTGTGGAGTGTCCTCTGGAGAGATTCCAAACCCACCTGGACACGATCCTGGGCACCCTGCTCTGGATGGCCCTGCTTTAGCAGAAGGGTTGGATGAGAACTCCCCCAAGGTCCCTTCCAACCCCTACTATGCTGGGATTCTGTAATTTGGAGACCTGCAATTTGCACTATAGGAAGACGAGAAATAGCAAAAGTCACGTTCGCAAGGAATGGCCATTTGGGGGCAAACACTTGGCAGGCGGGAGCCTCCGTCTCACCAGCAACACCTGAACTGCCAAGGGCTCCCGGGCCACGTTCAGCACAAGGTAGCAACCGGCTATGACGGGAGCCTCGTGCGAAGGAGTGGCAGAAGAGCTGATCCACACTGAAGAGGAAGGGAGGAGCCGTGTGGCCGAGCAGCCTCCCCCTGCCCACGGCGCTCACCTCTGCCTTGTACATGCGGATGAGGCCCTGGTTGACCTTGGACCAGGAGGGCACGGCGCTGATGTTCCAGAGCTGGTTGGAGTGCTCGGCAAAGGGGCCCGTCTTCATCTGAAAGAGACCCGAGCGCGGGGCTGAGGGAGCCGGGCCAGCCAGGAAGCTCGTGCACCAGCAGTGACTCACGCTCACGCTCTCCCGGAGCAAACATTCCCACCAAGCCCTGTGACCCACGCACCAGCCACCTCGCTGCGCCTTCCTTCCCTCCCTCCCGCTGCGGCCACATCACATGAAGCCGTGGCAATCCAGCTCCCCCCCTTCCCTGACAAAATTAAGCCTTTTCCTGCCACGCTCTCCTAACCAGCCCTCCCTCTGCACACCTCCCTTGTAATGACTGCATTAAAAAAGCCCCACGTAAGTTCTTCCCCCGCCCCCCCCCCCCAGTGGAGCTTGGCTCAACGCTCTTCCTATTCTACCCAGAAACCTCCCTGTGCAGCACTGCTGGGCTTTCCAAGAAAATGACTCATTCCCCATTCAGATCAACAACAAGCAGCAGCGACAACCGCCGCTGCCTTCCCTGAATACAGAGGGCAGCGCAGGTTGGCAGCAGCTCCCGTGTCCGCAGCCCACTCCACACCTGCCTCGAGCAGAGGAGGGCTCCAGAGGGAGGCAGGAGCAGAGGGGACACATTCCAGTTCCGTTCCCCAAACTGGCTCCAGAGCTGTGAATTGCCAGCTTGCAGCAGATGCTTTAATTTTTTTTAAATTTTTTTTTTAATTCTTTTTTATACTCCAGTGTTTCTCCTCCCAGGGCGAGGGGTTTGGAGGAGGGAGGGTAGCGGGGAAGCTGCAATCAGGGACAGTTGCATGTAGATTCCCTGGGTAGTTGTCTCTCCTTCTCCTCCATGAACAAAAACAGACCCTCAGGGAGAGAAAGAAATACCACGCAGCCACTCTGACTGAGCGATGTTCCCATGACATCAGAAACCACAAGGCCGAAGCTCACGCTAAAAAGGAGTGTGGGGAGAGAGGAATCTCTTGGACTCTTGTTCTCGACTCTGAGCTCAAATAACTAACCCCTTCCCTCCACTCACGCACAGGCCTGGAGCAAGGGTGGGAAAAGAGCCTTCAAAACCGTCTCTCTGCCTGCTCCAAACCCAAGTGAGGCTGATCAATCTGCTTTGGGAAACCGCTGCTGCCCTTCCGCAGGGTCTGCGGGGCACCAGCCTGCAGCAGAGAGAGAGAGGGGGGGAAAGGAGTGAGGGAAATCCAAAAAAACCTGGAGGACACCGTGTTTCAAAGCCGGTGACCTCGGGGCTGGAGGACGAGGGAAGCGGGTCTGTAGCGTTGCCCGCTGCTGGGAGAGCGCAGCCGCGTCCCCGCTTCCCCTCGGCGGCCCTCGTGAACCGGAGGATGACGGACGAGCCGCTCAGCCGTTCCCTCTCCCCTCCGCCGCGCGCGCTTTCCTTGTGGGTCCAAGATGAAGCGCGCAGGTACACAAAGCACGTTACCCGGCCGAGCCGGCGCGCGATTCGGCGCGAGGATTTGGCACCGTCGGGCAGCGCGTTTCGACGCCAAACCCTCCTCCGGCATCGCCGCCCCAAGCAGGGGCACAGCTTGTATCAGCCGCCGCCGCCGTGCTTCGCCTCTCCCCGCTTCCCAAGCCGGAGCGAGCGTGCTGGAGAGCACGGAGGAGTCGAGCACGGCCGGCCAACCTCACGCTCGCGCCTGGGGCTGTGCGAGCGCCTGGCACGGCCACCACCGTGGTCCTCTTCACCCAGGGCGTCCAGCGAGGGATGGCTTGGCTAGGGTTTCAAACCGGGGAGGGAAAAACACAGGGGACGAGGGGGGAACAAAAAAAATCTCCATCTCCTTTCAGCCACAAAGGGCGAAGAGGGAGAGTTGGGGGGGAGAGCGAGAGGCGGGGAGCGCGCTGCAGTCCCGCAGTGACCCCAGGGGAACGGAGTGAGTCAGAGCAGCCATATTGAGCAGGAAATTACTCACAGACGCGGCGTTCCTGCCTCTCGGTTCCCAAGAGAATCGGCCTTTTGTAAATGGTTCCTCTGTCAGTGCCGGGGGGAGGGGGACGGCTGAGGCCGTGCTTTCCTGTCAGCTCCTTCCCTTCCAGTCGAAACCCGAGCCCTCCCTTCCCAAACCTCCAAATTTAGAAGCCAGATTGAAGCTGAAATTCCTGCTGCTCGCCCTGGGCCCTCACAGGAGCATCTGGGCGATCGCACTGACCCCGCCGCCACAGCCGGGCCGTACCCGGTACCCCTTTTCTGCACGACCACGCGCAGCCCAGCCCTGCCATCGCCACTGTCCGCAGGCGGGCACCGCAGAGATGCTCCAAACCCTCCTCGTCCTCGTACCTACGGGTACCACACGCGCCCCGCAGCGGGCAGGGTGGCAGCAGAGGGACGGCTCGAGTCCCAGCCAGCTCTGTAAACCTCGCCCAATTCAAGAACCACACGTTCAGGCCCCAAACCAGCCTCGCAGATTTCCCAACGGCCGGCCAGCTTCCGCAAGGCTCGCTGCCGTGCCTGTGCTGGGTGGTGCTGCTGGGAGGAGGATGCTCGGTGGCTTCAGCTCGGACGTCGCCTCGCTGCTACTTGAAAAGCCTGAGCTTTCAATATACACACGGCAAACGGCAGGAGAGCATTACGTTCGTATCCCTGAAACATCACCCAGGGGCTAAGAAAAATACCTGCTCGAGAGACTGTTCTCTCGGTTGAAAGAAAACAACCTACGCCGGTTGTAGCTCGCTGCTGAAACAAAACCCGCTCTCCTGGAGGCAAGACTCACTATGGGAACTGCTGTGGCGTTTGCTACGTGTTCAACACCTTTAAAAGAGAGCTGTTTCCAGTTGACAAGCTCAGGAGAAAATCATATCGTTCATTTATTCAAGTCTTTAATCCCTTCTATCTTTTTCTCCCTGCTATTTTGTTTTGTTGTTGATTTTTGGAGAGAAAGCGTTTGGAGGGCACTGGAGGCTGCCTCAGCCCCCTCTAGTGGCAGCCACAGCCTTCCCGGGCAGCTGGGAGAGACAAAAACCCCCAAATTTTAAAAGCAAAAATCTTTACAAAAAGGAAACGGTGCCTGCATGAAGATGGACTGAAAACACCATGCATTTGATAAAGCAGGTTGTTGCCATCCCTTGGCGGCTGACGCCAGGAGGGCCCGAGAGGAGGGCTCCTTGCCACCAGGTGGCACTGGGGAACTCGGCAGAAACGCTGAATTCCAGGATTCTCAACCAAAAGCAGAGAAAAAGAAGTGGAATCACTTAATTTAAAAGTTTGCCGAAAAGCTAACTCTCTGCAGGAAAAAGCAGAGTGACCTGAAGCAGTCGTGAGGTGCTGTGGATTTTAAACTTTACGCACCATCTGCGCTGCAGAATTTTCCACACACGTCAAGAATACGCGTGTCTTCCTGGTTTTAACAGGTTTGTGCACTGTCAGGATACTGCAGAGTCTGAAAACACATCTTAGAGCTTCTTGGCTCCTTTTTTCCTGCCTGCATCTTGTTCTCCTCCACCAGCGCCTCTTTACTACCCACGGCGTGATTTATCTTGGCATTAAGGGTTAAATCCTGTGAGGTGCTCAGTAGCAACAAACCCCACTCAATTCAGCAGGACTTGACACAGTACCTCCTGGGGTTTAGGCCAAATGCTCCTAGGAGAATTTCCTACATGAAAGGCTAAGATCATATTCTGTAACCTCCCTTCTCATCTAATCACTAAATTAGAGAGGCGAGGAGGGGGGAAAAGCGAACAGAACAAAGGGGAAGAACCGCACTCTGTCCTTCAAAATTAATCCCATCAACTCTCTCCTGCCGGAGACAAGAAATCCCTCGTCACAACGGAGCCGGTGGTTCTTGCTCTCCCTGCCCAGACCACGCAGCACAGGGGACAGAAGAAACACAGCCAGACCAGAACACAGCCCACGGCTGGCAACAAGCTGAATATCACCGGTCCCTCACCCAAGGGCCTTCAGAGCTGGAGCAGAAACATGGTCCCGAGAGCGCTGCCAGCTGGGTGAATCTCAGCACCACCTCTGCTTTAGAGTATTTGCAAATGAGGCACGTTTAATAGGCAATCCTTTTGGTAGGATCTGGAGGAAATGAAGCTGCATGGAGGTTTGGGAGCCTGCCCTAAGCAAGGGAGGCCCACGGCCTGCCAGGCAGCACCCGACGGCTGGAGGGAAGGGAGGTTATCTTGGCAAGCCCAGTCAGTTTGCAGCTCCTACTTCACCTTCCTAGCATACCTGCAGGTACCAGTCTTCTCCATCCAAGTTCCCACTGACTGATCCAAGGTTATTTGTTTGTTCTCGCACAGCTCCCTTCACCAGCAATCCACAGCCCACCTAGCTTAATTAGACTTCCCCCTCAACATCCCCGTCTCAACTCATTCAAGGAGAGCACCTCAGACATGCAACGATGGTTCATCTGCACAGCTCCACGACAGCAAACAAACAAGCAAAGGAGGAAGACAAAACCAGAGCCAGAGACAAGTATCTACTGTCAAGAGAACTTCCCTGTGGGACAAACCTTCCATTCCTCACCTCTGTAATGAAGAGGATGCACTCCAGGAACATGAAGTCCTTATGGTTTTCGTTTACCACCTTCTCGTCCACAAAGTGTCGAGGCTCCAGACTGGGATGGTCTAAAAAGAGTAAGAGGTAATAGGAAGTAACCTGTAAAGCACCCCCTCTTCCCAGATCAAGCTCTATCAGGTCTTGTCCTGTCCCTCTTTCAGAAGAAACACAATCCTCCCAGCAGAGCTCTTTAGAAGTCAGCACAGAGCTGCTCCCTTCCATCACATCTCCCACTCCAGTGCCTGAGCAATGAGAGCACCCGGTAAACTCCCCAGGGCAGAAAATGTGTTTTCTAGCACCAAAAACGAGGCTCTCCTTTCACAAAGGTTGTCGTCGTCGCAATAAAGACAGAGGTGCTGTACAGGGAACCCTTCCCTCCCCCAAAGTAAGCGAGTAGTTGTATTTGGAAAGCTAAGAAAAAATAAAATCCAAGCCCCGAGCAAACTCTTCTGCTGTATTAGACACAAGTTTTGACATATTTGAATTTAAAAGTAAGTCCCAAGCCCCATCAACTTTGCAACCTAGACAGACAGGGCAGGGGGCAGGCCAGGACATGAGAAGTTTTTTATTAGTACCTATCAGTTGGGAACTGCCCCATATGAAAGGCAGAAACTGGAAGTCATCCAAGCCCCACACGCCCTGGCTGCCAGCGGGTTCCATCCTGTAGGTCTTCTGAAGTTTTCGCATCACTTCGAGGTACCTGAGACCAGAGAGAGAAGGAAGGGTTAAGACGAGGCCACCTTCTGGCTCCACTGACGCTTGAGGACAAGAACCAGTCTGGAGAAGGACACAACTCCACTTGCAAGCAGGACCCCCACATACAGCACAGTACATAGAATACGTTTTCAGCTCCTCTGCCACCAAAATCAGCCTGATGGTGCAAACGGTAACAAATACAAGCACTTTGGGTTTGTTTGGGTTTTGTTTGTTAGTTGTTTTAGTGTTTTTACACCAAATCATTAAGGAATCAAGTGGCTGGAGTTGATTTTATCTGCAGTGTTTTACATGGGTGCAGATCTTTCCCCACTCCCGTTTATTGGAAAACATTGACGTTTTGCTCTCCTTCACAACTTCCAAAAGAGCTGAGAAAGCTTTCCACCTTACAGCAACCGCTACTGCCACTTTTCAGGTGGGAAATTAAAGCTGGAAGTATTATTGGAGGGAATTGTTTCCATGTCACCAAACAGTGATACAGCTGGGATTAGATCTCTCGACTCCAAACACCTATTCCACCAGTTCCATCAATATCAACTCCACCTCCTGGGCTGGAAACACATCTAGAGGAGCAGCAGAGACCTGCCAGTTTCATAGATTTTTTTTTTTTTTTTTTTCTTTTTCATGCCTGAAGAGATGTTAGCTCCTCTGATCAGATATTCCTGTCTATCACAAAGCACAGAGCTTCACCCACACACCTCTGCAGAGCTCAATGACCTGTCTTCAACTCAAGTGAGTCCAGAAAGACACTCAGCCTCTAATAGACACGGTGCTGTTACCTCTTTTGGAGACACTTATAACAGGTCACTGTATAGTCCATTCAAAAGTACATTTTTCTCCTAAATTTGTCTTTGGTTTTCCCCGCTCTGTCCTTTCCCCTCAGTCGAGCGAGCCCTTCAGGACCCCCAGCCTCTCATCATGTACCTGTCTTTGTAGAAGGCCCTGGATTTGCTCAGCTCCCACCCCAGGAGGAGGCTCTCCTTACAGTTTCTTACTCCCAGCGTGTGTGGATGAGCGGGAGAAGGGAGGCACGAGCCCCCAGGCTGCAGGAGGCTGGCACACAGAACAGGCTGTCCCATCTTACACATCTCAGACAGCTGGGAGGGGGGGACTCTGTCAGGAACCTGCCCCCAAAGAGTCCAATACTTCCAACCCTTCTCCTTCCACCTCCTCACCTGTTAAATACTTTAAAGACGATGGCCATCTGGTCATCCACTCGGAGCACGCCGATTTTGCAGAGGCAGCAGAGGAAGGCTGCGAACGCAGCTTCGTGCCCTGGGGTTTAAAGACATGAAGAGACATGACACTGGTGCCTTGGGTCCCCGGGACAGCCTTTCTTTGGGCACCACAACAGCTCTTCAGAAATCAGTCATCACAGTCCTGTCTCAAGAGCCCCAACCCTGCTGTCCCTGTTAGTGCCATGAGGTGACAAGATTTCAGCCCCACGCAGCACCCACCCCGAGCGTACCTTCCTGGCATTCGTAGGGTGATCATTAACTTCAAGAAAAGAAGTTCTTAAGGAAAAACAGCTCCAACATTGGGCATGCTGGGAGCAAGGCAGGGCCTTTCCCAAGAGCTTGGCACAGCAGGGGAAGCGGAGCACCGCAGAGCCATCTGCTCTGGGATGCGAGAGAACCTCACATCTGCAAGTAAACAGATTTCCTCCCACTTCCAAAATATCTCCGTGTCGGAAGGATACAGATTCCACGAGGCTGCCAGGAACAGTCCGTCCCAGAAGGTACTGGGATCTCAGGCTGAGCGTCAGCAGCTTCAGTTAACATCAAGGAACAGAAACAACCAGGAAACCCAGAAATGCCTTTTAGTGGAAGGGACCACAGAAGAAGGGAGAGCGCAAGCCCAGCAGCTCCACGCCATGAAGCAGGAGCTCCAAATGCAGGAACAAAGTGCCCCTGTGGTCCAGCCACTGTGAGCTAGGACATGGGCCTCTGGCTTGGGACACACAGGAGGGGAAGGAAGGCTGAATTTCCTTCCCCGAGCTGACAAAACCCCAGCCAGTGGGTCCCTTTCCAAAGACAACATCTCCCCCTGGTGCCTGTGAGTCGCAGGCTCTCCTGGCAAGCACTGCACAGCCTCTAGCTCTTCAGCCTTCTACCCCACATCCTCCTCTTCCCCTCCCTGCCCAGGTCCTAAGTCATGTTTCCTCGCACTCTCCTGCCTTTTGGTGAGGACACACACCTCCTTCAGACAGGAGCAGTGTGCAGACAATTCTGGATTTAGGTCTAACTGAAGCCAGTGTGGTTAATTCAACCTGCAATTCAGCATCTCCTTGGGTGCAAAATGCTTCTACCTTCAGATTTCAAAGCTCCTCTGTCAGCAGTGAGGTCGCTTCTAGAGAGCACCAGACCTCAAGACACCTCCCACTGAACACAAACTTGGTTCACACTCAAGTTCCAATTCAAGCAAGTGTATTTTATCCTTTAAAACTGCCCACTGCAGACCAGCAGGTGCAGGACTGCCCTATGCAGAATCCCAGTATCCACAGCTTATCCCAGGACAGCTTGGTTCACACTTCCCGGGATGAGACGTGACAAGGGCGTGACAGCTCCAGTACAGCCCTGCTCCCCACCCCAGCTCTCTGTCATCTGGATACAGGTGAGAAGGCCCTGGAAGGAAGGTGTTTGTTTCACACTGGCACTAAAAACAGCAGCAATAACATATTTAAATTCAATGCAGCACCAGGTTCCAGAGGGTCCCTGCGCACAGGAGTCCAACCTCAGCCCACGTACCTGTGCCGTAGTCAATGCGCGTGGAGTTCCCCACGGATTCCTTCAGGTACACGGCCACTTCTGGTGCAGCATCAGCCAAATGCTTGGGAATCACTGTTGCCACCAACTTCTCTGCTTCCTGAAAGACCCAAAAGACTCCCTTGAGTGAGCACAGATCTGTCACAGCCCCCCCTGAACATGTTACTCTGCTCAGACACCGTTGCAGAGCAGGAGCTGCAATGGTGCTCTCCTACAATGGCCAGAACCAGCGTGGCAGAGGAGCACATTCTGGTGTTGAAGAAGTCATCTCCAGAGAAGGTGCAATTCAGGGAGAGTTTGCCCTGACACTTGCCCAGGCCACACACACCCTGCAGGGAAAATAAAAGCTTCGCTATCCCAGTACATCAACCCAGTTAGCCATGGAGTCATCTCCAGGACACAGGCGTTTGGAGCAGCAAACCACCTCTAAGCTCATTGCTGCTGGGACTGGGACTGTGCCACCTCCAGAGCTCAATGCAGGGCAAGTGGTATGAGCTGAAGGAAGTCAAGCAGTTTCACAACCCTCTGATTTCGTGTGTCACCCACCAGCTCGCAGATAAAGGGACCTCACGGCTCGTCCAGGGCTTGGAGACTCAGCCAAGATCATTTACATGGACCATGTGCTCTCACAAGAGGAGAGGACAGCACCAGATCAGTGGTAAACGATGCATAGCAAGAGGTGGATCCTTCACAGCTTATCTGAGCAGCTCCTCTGGAGGCTGCTCGGCTGGCACAGGAGGCCGAAGCCGCTCTGCCACCCCTGCTGGGGATGCACAGAACACCACGTGGGACAGACGCGCTCACCTGGTCTAGTTTGGCGTACCAGGTCCTGAAGGCTTTGTTCCCAAAGCGAGAAGGTTGATCCACCGGCGGAGTTTCATCGATCCATCTGTCAAGGGTGTTGAGAAGAGCCACCAGCTTTTCAATGGGCTATGAAGACAGAGAAGACGAGAGGGTCACAGTGACATAAAGCAATAGTCCCTCAGGCTCTGACATCTCTGCCCTGGATTGGAGTTGTTAAAGCCCACATCATCCTTCCAAAGGGTGGCAAGCAGAAGTGGGATGTGCCAACCTTCCCCAAAATGCAGAGGGGCCAGGAAAACCATCCTTCCCCTCAGAAGATCAGCCCAGTACAAAGCCCAGCCTGAGGCAGGCCCTCCAGTCACCCACACAGCCTTTCACGAGCCGTACCAGCACTATGCTCTAAACCCTCTGGGAGAAGAGTTCCAGCAGGCTCCTGGCTGGAGGAGACACTGGACTGAAATGCTACCCAGTTCAGGGATCTCCCCCACAAAACTCGGGCTCTGCACCTTGTGGTTCCCGCATATCCCACGGGATCCAGCCCTCACCACACACCCTCACCAGGGGCCGATGACGTGGTTTAGAGGTCCTTCTCAAGGCCTCTCACCTTAGTCCTGAAGCGTCTCTTAGGAGGGAGGATTAGCGGCGAAGGTGTAAGAGTTTATACGGCGCCCAGCGCAGCAGAGCCCAACTGCAAGTCAACCTTCTCAGCACGATTCCTGGCGCTTCAAACTTGGCGCAGCCAGGCTGCCACGGCAGCTCCAACCCGGGGGTACCCAGCCACCGCCACAAAACACAACCAGTCTCATCAGAGCAAGCATGAGAAGCTCTCGGCTCTCAGAGAAATGTCTCGGCACAAACACAAAGCTGACGGGAAGACAAATACAACAGCAAGACGACAGAACCATCTTTCTTACACCCGGCGCTGGAAGGAAAGTGAGGAACCCGTGTGGGATGTACAAGAGTGACTGGGGAGGCACCGCTGCGGCCTTGAAGGAAAGGATGAGCGGAGCAACACGTGACAGGGCACGATGTCTCAGGCTGTGCCGTTAGGACCGGGGCTGGCCAAGGCACGCAGCCTCCTCCCTGCCTTATCCATCCAGCTGGTCAACAGCTACACCCCGCACACCAAGAGGCAACACCGTAGACGGTACTTTAAGCAGCTCCAAATAGCTTGAGGAGGCTCTGCCGACAACCGGTCAAGCCTGCCAGAGGTTCTGGGATTCTTCTCGCCTGACTCCAAGCAGCTGGAGAGCCGTCAGCAGCCACGGCAGCTGGCCGGGCCCCGGGCAATGTAGGCTCCTCTGTCTCGAGAGGGGATTCCTCCTTCAAGGGGACAAAGAGGACAGCAAGAAACGGCGGCTGCTTTGACTTTGCTGGAGGCATCGACCGTGTGAAGCCGGCTGGTCTCCTGGGCTGTGGTTCAATTCTTCACGCTGCCTGCCGGGAGGACGAGGAAACAGCCGAGCCCAGCAAGTTTCTAGCCCTTGAAGTGCCACTTGAAGGGGGTGGGTGGGGGGACGAGCATGGCAGAACCCTGCGGCCGCTGAACCAGCTGCGGATCGCTCCTCACGCCCTCTGCTCCCCGGAGGAAGGGTCTCCTGGCAGACACAGCCTCCCACAGGCAGCGGGTGCCACGGTGCCACCCCGAGGATGTGGCAGGATCGACCCACGGCAAGCGGAATCGGGCAGGGCTCGGATCCATCCACCCCACAGGATCGTGACACTCGGCCACTGAGCCAGGCTAGAGGCTGGGACAGAGGACAAGACCTGAGCACTAGGAACACAAAAGACTGGGTGTCCCAGTGAGGCTGCAAACTGGAGCCACTAAGGGAGCGGTGCCCCACATTCGAGTGGACCGAAGCAGAGCAAATCTCTCTGCTCTGACTCCCTGCTACCCAAAACCCTGCAGAAATCCAGCATCTCCCCACTGCACCAGGCCAGGTTTGGACTCAGTTCTCCTCCTTCCTGGCTACCGCATTCCCCTCCAATTAAGCAACGCCGTCCCCAGCACTGGGTTGCATTAAATAATTAAATCGCGCTGGTGATTTATCCGCCGGCACCAGCAGCTCATTACGAGCAGCCACCGTATTTCAAACCCCTCTCAGCGAGCGCTCGGCGCTGCCTGGATAAATGGCTGGCAAGGACCAGCTCCTTCCCCCTCCCCAGATCTGCCTGCAGGCCTCGGGGAGCCGGAGCCGAACCTCCCCTTCCCCACTCGCTCGCTTTAAAGGGATTAAAAAGCCCGGCCCCGCTGAACACGGGAGAGCAGGACCCAGCTGCTGGCTCAGCCACGCCAATAAATAATTAAAGAGATGCGGCTCGTTTGGGGCTCAAGGCTCTTTCAAAAGGGGGTTACTAAAGGAAGCAGCTTCCCATTGTCCAGCAGAGGAAACTTGTCCATCCAGGGCTGACCCCAGCGGGGGAGAAGCCGGGGGAAGAGCAGAGCTTACGGGAACACGACCATCAGCACCGCTGCAGCCTTGTTTTGCCTGGCTGGGTTTTTAAGTTCTATTTTTGCTTTACCTTTCCAATGATCAAAGCAAGGGCAGCCTCCCCACCACCCCCACCCTCCT
>VWZK01008340.1:36710-69678 GCA_013396935.1 Baryphthengus martii
GGTGGCCCCGGGGGCTTCCCTGTGCCGGGCAGGTGGCACACGGCTCCCGGCCAGCCCCAGGGGCTCGGCAGCGGACCGGGCACGGCCCCTCCGCTCACGGGCTGATTCCACCGCTTTGAGCTGCCTGGAGACGTTGGGAAGGGGCAGGGGAGGAGCTGGCCCCGCGGGGCTCCAGGGAAGGCCCACCCTGGCTCGATCGCTGCTGTCAGGGTCCGGCTCTACTCCCTAAACCTGGAGGAGACTCGGTTAGGGCCATGGGGACGGCCATCCCGGCACACTCGGGCCTGAGTTGCTCTCGGTTGCCAGGAGGGGTGGAAGGGACTTGGCCGTGAGAGCCCTGCTTATCCCGGCGGGCGAGAGGGACGCTGCTGAAGTTAATCCTCCAAGCTTGCTTTCCTCATGGGTCTTGAGGCAGCGCTGGCTGGTGGAGCGTTCACCGGAGCTGTCAGGGATGGAGGGCTCGGGGCTGGAGCCCAGCAGGGAGGGTGGGTGCTGGCCATGGCCGCTCAGGAGCAAGAGAAACCCAAGAAGCAGCTTCTTTCGCCTTTTGAAGGGGCCCTTCCCTGCAAGCAGAGGGGTGGCCGTGGCAGAGCTGTCAGCGCCGCACCCGGTGTTAGCAACTGTTTATTGCAAACACTGACAGAGGCGGCAGAACGGGATTACTGTAGCTATGGGATGGATTCATTCTGCTGGAGACACTTTCTGAGAGGCCAGGCAGGGCTGGTTGTCTCTGGACTTGAGGGGGAGTCTCCAGCTGCTAATTTAAAAATTAAAAAAACCCACAAACATCTGTCATTTGACACTAAATGGTGTGGCCCTGCTGGAAATCAGACACTGCTCTGAAATTCCTCCTGCCCCCCAACCTCAGGCTGCAGGTGGATTTCCCACCAGCTTGGCAGATGACCTTTCCAGAGCCTGCATCATTGGAACGTGGCTCGGGAGCAATGCCAGCCTGTGAGCCGGCCATCCTTGCACGCCCCACGCTCTGCTGGTGTTCCTTTTCCCTGTTGCTCATGGGGAAAGGTGGATGGTTTGCGCTGTTTGCTGCCAGCTGTCTCCTCTGTTCAGCTGCCACCGCTGTTCCTTCTGCCACCAAACACTTGAGTTGGACCTCAAACCAAATCAGAAATAAAAGAGGAGATACAAATCCACTCCACGATTTAACACAGCTGGGTTTTCAATTAATTTGATTTGGGATTTTCACTCTTATCCCAGAGAAAATCTGAAACTGTTTGTTTGGAATCATCACACTTGCTCTTAGCTGTGTAGAAGACTGTGCTTCTCTGCTCCTCAGCCGATTAGACATGAAGGAGGGGGTGACATTCCTTGTGACCCCACAGTTCTGCTGTTGCCCTGCTTTGGAGAGAACTGTTTGATTTTTATAGTTTAAGGGTAGACAACCCAGAACTCCCCGAAGTCTCAGCTTGCAGCAATGGCCACAACCTGCACAGGGTGTGAGGACAGTTCAGATACCTCTTTTAGCCCCAAAGTGAACGTGCTCCCATCTCCAACCAATCCTACTGCCGGGATTCTGGGTCCAGTTCCTGCTGGAGAGCTGTTCTCATCTCACTCTCTCCGGCCACCTTTGCCTGACGAAAGGGATTAAATTCCCCACTGCCCAACCTCAGTCCTCCCTGCAGCTTGTCCCACCTGCTTCCAGGATGTGAACCGGGGTCTCTCCCGTGTTCAGGCTTCTCTCACAAAAACCGCTGCAGTTTCGTGGTCCAGGCAAAGGCTGAGGGAACGACATCCCCAAGCACCTTCCCTTCTGCTGTGGCTGGAGGCCCAGAGCCATTGACTGGAGAGACTCTGCCCACAGGGTATCGATCAGCGGGTACCGACCTGGCAAGGCAGGGCCGGCAAGAGGCCTTCCCAGAAAGGCACCTTTCACAGCCATTGACGCAACTCGATGGTCCGATTACCCCCGTCCCTTCCCAGGCCCGTGCCTGGCCTTGAGCCCTCTGATCAGAGCAGTCATGTGGCAGTTGGCTAATGAGGTGACGCCCTGCACGGGCAGCCCGTTGTCAGGTGGAAGAGGAAACCGAGACAGGCCGAGGCAGAGGTTTACAAGCTTTTCTGTCCTACCAGCCATGGATAGGAAGCAGAAGCAAGCAGAGAAGGTACAGTATGCCCATGATTAACACCTTTCATTTCTTCCCAGCCCCACTCTTCTTTCGCGCTTCCGTGTTTCCCTCCTGTCTCAACGCTCCTTCTCCGAGCTCCGGTCTCGTAGCTCTTGCCAGGTTCCTACAAAGAGCCGAGGGCATTTTCTCTGGGGGCTCAACGCCACGCAGCAGCTTCCTCACCTTGCAGATTTAGCTTGCTCTTTCTTCTTCTCTGTGCTTAACTGCTGGGAGGAGGTGGGGGGACAGCTATTTTCTCACTGCCTTGGAAATCTAAGGGAATGTTCTCCTTGGCCCCAGTACACCGACGATGCAAAGTCCGGAGTCCTGCGGGAGCGTGTCTGAGTCAGTAGATCTTATAGAGGGGGAGGAGTAAAGGAAACTGAAAACCTTTAGGGTACAATGTAAACATCTTCAGACCGCAGGATGTTCAGCCCTGTCCAGCCAGGAGGATATTGTTGTTTTGGGGGAATGCCGACAAGTTCACTTCCTGGGTAGCAATGGGGTCTGCCCAGAGAACTGGTACGGTGTTTTCTAAGGCTTTCACTCCCGTTGGATCCCAGGAACCTTTTGGAATTATCCACAGTTTCCTGAAGAACTCTCCTTGTTCCCTCTCCCAAGGCTCCTGTAATTTAGCCAGTCCCATCCTGCTACAACTGGTTGTCTTAATAGAATTGGGTCCTCCGATAACGGGGAGGTTCACCAGCATAAAGGAGCATTGCTCCAAGGCCTGCACATCACAACCGGTCCTTCCCTGGGAATGTACAATCCCTGGCCAGTCAGGGAAGAGGCATTTTAATCCTGCCCCAAACTTATCTAAATTCTGCCTCCTCAAAGCCCAAAGGTTAGTTTGATTTGGCACAGGGGTTCTGCTTAACTCTCCAGCCTGACGCTGTTGTAAGAAGTAACGAAACCGTTTCTGACGGTACGTCAGATGAGAATTTTTTTCCACAAATTACTTTCTTCCCACTTGCCATGGGCTGGAAGGGTTTGACTTTGTCATAGACACTCTCAGCTGGAAGGTGCCCAGAGAGTGAGAGACGCATCATTGTCCTGGCAGCATTTCCTCTGCTGAGCTGGAAATTAGCCTCTTGGAGTCAGATTTCTCTTCTGCAGCTTTTCTGGATGTCCTGGAGCCATCTCTGGCACGCAGGCAGTAGGACCCGCGCCTCGCACCGGCGCTTTGCGCGCTCTGCTCCCGCGTGCCCTCAGGATGGGATGGAGACTCCCAGATCCAGGTTATTTGGCCACACTGGGGGGAAGTTTTGTCGCGACATTTGCTCTGTGCTTTGCAGGCCAGGCCCTACGGCCTGCTGAAGCCGACAGCTTTAGGCAAGATCCCGGGCAGATTCCAACTTCACCAGGAAGCCTTGCCCCATCTCCCCGTGCCACCGCTCCAGCAAACGCTGGACCGCTACCTGCTGGCTCTGAAGCCCATCATCAGCGAGGAGGAGCTGAACCACACGCAGGAGCTGGTGGCCGAGTTCCGCAAGCCGGGAGGCGTTGGGGAGAGGCTGCAGAAAGGCCTGGAGAGAAGAGCCAGGAAAACAGAGAACTGGGTAGGTGGGGACTTCAGCCCCAGGCTCTGGTGAGGGTGGGTGGGGGTCTGACACACACCTCTCCAGTGTGCTGGCTGCCTCTGCTGGTCCCTGTGGTTTTGTGGCATCAGGTTCACGACCGGTCTGGTGCCGCCCTCCGCGAGCTCTGCCATCTCCTCACCAGGACTTGAGTGAGCAGAACAGGGAGTCACCAGCCCTGTCTGTGGCTGCTGAAACCTCTAAGCTGTTAACATCACGCAGCTGCCCCAAGAAGCCGAAGGAAACGAGCCCTGCTCCACAACTCCCCGCTGCCCTGGCTCAAGTCCCCCTCTAAATGCCGCGTGCAAAGCGCAAAACCCCGTTTGTTTGCGAAGTGCGGGACAGAACCGGGGGCGGGATGCTGAGACCGTTCAGCTGGGCTGGGGTCAAACAGCAGCAGATGCTGTGTCTGCATCTTGCCTTTCTCCGTCCCAGCTCTCAGACTGGTGGCTGAAGACAGCTTACCTGGAGTACCGCCTGCCGGTTGTGGTCCATTCCAGCCCGGGGGTGGTTTTACCTAAGCAGGATTTTCTGGATCGACAAGGTCAGCTCAGGTAAAGTCCTTTTCTGCCTTTCAGGTGGGATGAGCTATCTGTGCTGGACAGGGAGGAGGGTGTTTAGGCCGATTGGGAAAGAGAATAATTACCGTGTGGCCCTGTCTGTGCTGTGCAAGAGGGCTCTGCAGGTGAGCCAAGGCTGCCAGGCTGTAAGGAAACTTCTGCTTGCATTAGAATAAATATTTCGTCAGGGGGGAAAAACAAAGAGGCCCAGTGGTTCAGGCACTAAAAAACCCCAACCCTGTATTTTTGGTCTTTGCTCCAGCACAGACCTTCATTGCAAGATGGTCAAATGTGGCCGGAGGCCTTGTGAGGATACATCTGATAAACTAAAGCACTAAGAGTGTGTGTGCAGTTAAAGGAGGCCGTCAAACCCTGTCGTATCCTCTCTTCCTTGCGGTCTCCCTTTAATTTTTAGCCACCTACAAACCTTTAGCACTGACCTTTACACAGTCACCTTTGCCACAGTTACCAGTCGTCACCGCTCTGGCAGATCAAATGTACCAGCCAGAGGAGTGGTGGGGCTGAGAACAAATCCTCCCGTCCACTCCCTCTGATACACCCGAGGTGCAGAGCGTGAGCCTTCCAGGGACAGTGCCAGACTAGAGAAAAGTGAGTCAGAGCTTTTTCTCACATTATTCAGAAGTTATCCACATTAAAGCTAAGATCTGGAGCACGACCAGTGCCCCAGCCAACTAAGCAACTGCGTAAGAATCTGAGCTCCCACGTGAAATAGAACTGAAACGCGAGTTTGTTGAGTTTGCTGCCGCTGCAGAAAGAAGTTTGACAATGTGGCTTCAGAAACCAGAAGGCAAGTGTAGAAAGTGTTGTTCTCCATTCCTTAATATGGCAACTCTGCTGGCTGAAAACAAGTCAAGTAACCTGCCCCCATCTGCCCCCCAAGCCCTAACTCTGCTCCCAGGCTGTTTCCTCTCTGGAGAGGAACAGAAGCTCTCTGCCTGCTGGTTCCCAGCTGGTTCACCTCCTCAGGTTTTGCAGTAAGGCTGGGAAATTTTCATTGAAAACTACTTTGCAGGAAGTCTTATTTATTCAACAGCCCTTCAATTGTTATGGCGATGTCCTGTGATCTTTACTGGGGATGGGTAGGCTGAGCAAATCTAGGTAACGCTGCCTGCAAATGCCAAATGCTCCCACCACCTTAAAGCCTTTGAAGCTCAGCTGATTGCAACCTCTTGCCACAGTGACCTCCTGCCTCCTTCCTCCCGTGCGTGGGTGGGAGCTGCCAGGTCAGCGTAGGACAACCTGTCACTCCCAGGCACGCAGTTGGATGTGGCCTGTCACAGCCTCGCTCCCTGCCGCGTGTTGGCAGCGGCAGTGTTTACGTTGATCCCGGTGAACGCACCAGCTCGGTGTCAGCGTCCCTGCATTTGTTTCAGATCCCTCAGTGCCAGGGGAATGTTCTCAGGAGTAGCGTTAGCAGAAGATTCATGGGGTAGGAACTAAGTCGGCAGCGGCGAGTCCTGAGCGCAGGGCGATGCGGCTGCGTCTTCGCTTGAAACTCAGAGGTGGCCCCTGGCCAGAGGAGGGCAGAAATCCCCTGTTCTCGGTGCCATTTTAATGCTAAGACTCAGAACTAGGATGTGATAAAATGACAACACATCAGTAAAAAATGCTGCTTAGAAGGTCGTTTATGCATCTGGACTGAATCCTGCTTTCTTGAAAGCTGTCCAGAGTTCCCTGGTTCTACAGTGAGATACATTAAAAAACCAAAGTGCTACCTGGTGGGACTCTCCAGCAATCTCAAGTCACATCCACTAACCAGAGAAGGCCACAACAGTGGCTTGGCCAAAAAGGCTGAGCTTTCTAAGGAGCAGAGAGCAGCTCTGCCCACCCTCCTCCTCCTAGTTCCTCAGCCCTACAAGTTCTGTTTGAATCTCAACGTGTTACATTTGGTATTTTTCCAGGTTTGCTGCCAAGCTGATCGAGGGCATCCTGGATTTCAAGACCATGATTGACAAGTGAGTTCGTGACCCTCACGCATTCCTCACAGAGGGGCTGAGCCTTGTCAGTGAATCCCCCTTCCAAATAGAAAGGCAAGAGGAGACAGCACATGTTTCAAAAGAGATATTGTAATCGACATCACTGCTCCCTGCCAGGGTCACTGCCACTGGAAAAAAAAGGAAATTTACTTTTCTTTCTTCATGTTTTTGTTTACCTTAATACTTCTCATTGGCACACGTAGGTGGTTAGAGAGAGTGAGCCTGGCTGGCAGTCCTGTGGAGCTCTGTACTTTTGTTTGCCCACAGAACAAGTTACAGCTCAGGCAGCAGGAATTTGTTTCTCTCCTTCTGGATTTCTGGTGTTTCTCATCTCCCCCCTAGACAGGCTCAGCATTAAAAAAACACCTTCCTCCCTACCCTTTTTTCTTCCAATCACCAACAAATCTCTGCACAACGTGCCTTATTGACATTCCAAAAATACGTTTACCAACATCACACCTTTACATCCAAAATTCAGACAAGGCTCAGGGCCAGCTGTGAGAAGGGTGGTTGGAATATGACTGTTCAAGCGATCCACCGAGTCCCAGTCTAGTTCATTGAGTCCTGGATAGCGCATCAGGCACACACCACTCAAAATCAGAGCCAAAAACCTCTTTCTGCCATTTCCCAGGAAACAAGACATCTCCCAGTGTGCTGAGCCACGTAGTAGGTCCAGAGATCTATTTCTCTGGTGTTACAGAGAGGATAGTGGGTTTCCCCTTCCCAAAGGAAAGACCAGCAAACAGACAATTTTTGTAGCCCCTACTAAGAAAGCTGGTAGGAATGAGGAGGCATGGCCCCTTTTTTATACCACCAGCACCGACACGTTTAGGTCTTGGTGGAATGAGGGAGAGCAGCTGCATGGCTGGGCCTGGGCCTGCCTCCTCTGGGGGGTGCCGGGTGCAGGCCTTTCACTCATCTGTTCTCTCTCCCCTTTCCTCCTTACCTTGTCGTGTCTCCAGTGAGACCCTTCCAGTGGAGTACATGGGTGGGAAGCCCCTCTGCATGAACCAGTACTACCAGATCCTCTCGTCCTGCCGCATTCCCGGGCCCAAGCGAGACTCCATTGTCAACTATGCCAGAGGCAAAAAGCAGTCCAGACACATCACGGTGGTTCACAACTTCCAGGTAGGGCAGCTGCCGAGCTTTCAAGGTTTGTTTAGGTGCAGGTGTCCCTTTCAGCTAGCTGGGGTCTAGAGGAAAGGGAACAACAGTCACTGCCTACAAGGTTTGCCTCGCCAGGGATTCATTCCTGCTCCCTTTATCCCCTTTGGCCTTAGCTGGCCAACAGCCGGCACTGCCGTGTGCGAGCAACAGACCACAAGGCAGAAAAAACTCTCTCTTCCTCTGTTTCTTGTCCCCGCAATTCCCATCTCTCAAAGCCCAGAGATGACATCTGAAATTGGAAATTGCGAGTGGGAATTGGGTAACAAATCCTGAATTGGATAACAAGCCCTGCCACCGCTGCGGAGTCTCAGGAATTCCTCCCGTGTTTTGGCCCTCGTTACCGTAGTTTCCGAGTTCCCTAAAACCCAGACTGTATTTATGCCCTGCAAGGGAAGTTGAACTTGGGTCTCTCAAATCAGAGCATCTTTCAAAGGTCTGCTTACAAGCTGAGTTTTTAGATCAGGTCTTACTTTCTCAAATTGGCTGTTCCCTGTTTCTGGGTCTGGACAATAAAGACCTTCTCTCACGTTCTTTCTCTGTCCTTGTCCGCTCTTCTCGCCTTCAGTTCTTTGAGCTGGATGTTTACAACAGTGATGGAAGTCCCCTCACCACTGACCAACTCTTCATTCAGCTGGAGAAAATATGGAACACCTCCCTTCAAACTAACAAAGAACCTATTGGGATTCTGACCACCAACCACCGAAACAGCTGGGCAAAAGCCTACAACAACCTTCTGAAAGGTCTGTAGAGCCCCAAACGTGCCAGCACTAACAAACACCACCAAAACCCGAGCTACCAACCTCATCACTCTGCTCTGCTCAGTTCTTCCCTTTGGAAGCTTGTTCTGGACAGACAACGGGAGCTTTCCACCTCAAAGCAGCAACCTGATTTCATTGCAAAGTATTGTTATTTTTGGTTTGGATGTCTGAAGCTTGGGTGGTTGGACCTGAAATCCTAGAGTTTGTTGCCTTGTAAATGGGTGGGATATAAGAAACTTGAAAAAAAGGAGGGTGAGTGCAGCACATCTGTAACAACCCAGCTAGTTACCGTTTTAACATCTGCATACAGCCCTAAATGACCAACCAGTGCTGCACTGAGGTACAATGGGAATCCAACACCAGGTCCTTCAAACCTGCTCTTTCAAAATCCAGTCTCCTTCCAGTTGACGTGCAGGTTTTCCAGCTCCCCTCCCTAATTCGCTGTTCGTTTCTCTCCCAGATAAGACCAACAAGGAATCCGTGCGTACGATCGAGAAGAGCATTTGCACCATCTGCCTCGACGCGCCGATGCCGCGGGTCTCCGAGGACATCTACAAGAGCCGCGTGGCCGCGCAGATGCTGCACGGCGGAGGCAGTCGCTGGAACAGCGGGAACCGATGGTTCGACAAAACCCTTCAAGTAAGTTGCTCTAAAGATGCTGAAGACACGAGTCTGGAGAAGATGCTTTTCCCCCCAAGACTACAAAGGTTTAAGAAATCTCAGAAAGCTTTTGCTCAGAAAGTTTTCCTCACCTCAAGAGAGTGGAGGAGTAGAGGGGACAAGGTGTGGTGGCTGATCCTGTGGTTCCCCTGGCAGTCACCACAAGTGCTCATTCCTGCCTCGGGGACTTTTGTTTCTTTTACAGCCTCTGCCCACGCGTATTCAGTGTAGCAGTTCTTTGTGTTCCTTGTAAATCAATTTTCTGCCTGTGGTGAACAATGCCTCGTCTGCTTGGAAGCAGCCCAAATGTAGGGAGGTCTGTTCCTTCTGTCTCCTCTAGGCTTGTCACTTTTCCTGTTTTTGCCAGAAGCAGCCCAATGGCTTTTTGTTTTGTGTTTTTTTCAAACATAAGCTGCCATCCCACAGCATCCCTCTGATCTTTTCTCCATTCAGTCTTTTCAAGAGCCTTCGACAGCAGCTGCTATTACGAGCTTCTCCTTCATTAATTGGTATATCCTGGCTTGTGGATAGTAGCAATGGTGCTTTAAAAGATTCTCCTCGTTATCTGCTGAAGTCTTCATAATGTTTTTAGCTGTTTTGTTCATATTTGGAACTATCCATTGATGGGATAAAGCTCAGATGTCCCAGCTAGTTGAAAAGTAAGGGTAAGCCAGCCCATGGTGATACTATTCCTGTCTTGTGAGTGCATCTGAGTAAACCCAAACCATTGAACCACCCTGTATCGGCAGGACACTGGCACAGCGACGGATCCATCAGGCACACTCTGCCCCAGTTCATTTTGCAAAGCTGTAACGGTGCTGTCAGAACTTCTAGGCCTGCTGAGAGACTTCCACTGCCATTCTGCTGAGACCTTTGCCTTTCCTTTCCAGTGTGCAAGAACAGAATCCCAGTCCATTCCGACGCTGCAGTCTCTCTGAGTAGCTCCTGCTTCACACACTGGGTGCCTGTCTTCAACACTGTCCTCTCGTGCTTCTCTCGTAGTTCATCATTGCTGAAGATGGCTCCTGCGGTCTCGTGTACGAGCACGCTCCCTCGGAAGGGCCACCCATCGTTGCTCTTCTGGATCACATCGTGGAGTACACGTGAGTCCTGCCTCCTCTACTTTTCCTCAGCATTGGAGACAGGATTTCGTTCGTGCCCTTCAAAAAAACCACCGTGAAGAAGTTTTCAGCCTGTGACTACGGTCACAAGGTGTTAGGGAAGATCTGCTGAGCGTTTCTAGCCAGGTTCTGGCGTGCTCAGCCGAGCCTCACGTTAAAGGCCTGGTTAACCATAATCACTTCTCTACGCAGGAAGAAACCCGAGCTGGTAAGATCACCCATGATTCCTTTGCCAATGCCCAAAAAGCTGCGGTTTAACATCACCCCAGAAATCAAGAATGACATAGAGAAGGCAAAGCAGAACCTTAACATGTAAGTATGAAGCGGCGAAGAGGCCTGGTGAGTGCCTGATGGAGTCATTCATGTCCATCCCCCTTTGGACATGTCAGTAGTTTTAAATGAGGCTTCCCCCGCTGCAGCCAGGGAGTTTTCCCAGTGACTTCCTGGGTCAGCAGCACAGAACCCAGCTGAAAAGCACACTAAAGCCACCTGCCAGGAATAAAGTCAGAGGTGCTAGAAAGTGGTAATCACTGACTCATCCCATTTACTGAGGAAGAACAAGGCTTTACTGATCTAATTAGGGACACTGGAGCATAAGCACACATAAAAGCCCATCTAACCTGGTGAAGATCTTCAGCAGTGGCCAAAAAAACCCAGCTCATCTCTGTGGTGCTGCCCAAACAAACTTGGGTGCGATGGAGCTCTCTGTCCTGTGTAGGTCAGATCCAGACAGCCTGTTCTCTCTGAGCCTTGTGTTCCGTTCCTTCCTGTTACAAGAACAAGCAGCATACAAAGCAACACTTTCTCTCCTTGCAGAATGGTTGAAGACCTGGATGTCAAAGTCATGGTCTTTCATCAATTTGGGAAAGCCTTCCCCAAGTCAGAGAAAATAAGTCCTGATGCTTTTATCCAGCTGGCCTTGCAGCTGGCATATTACAGGTAAGACCGGGAGCAGACTTACATATCTAAGCTTGATAAAGGTGGCACAGACAGGTCTCTTGCTATGACCTGCTTCCCAAGTCCCATGTTTTCCCCGCGCACTGGGACAGAACAGCTGCTGCTGCCAAGCAGCAGGTGAGACCGACCCCTCTGTGTGCACGCAATCCTAGTAAGGAAGCATCAGAGGTCAGCTCTCGGTGGAATTCGCTCACGCCAAGTCTTCCCCTCCTCCCCAGTTCCTCTGCTTTGCCAGACACCATTTCTCCCAGGGCAAACTCACTTCTGTGACTTTCTTCTCCATCTTCCAGGATGTACGGCCACGCCTGCGCCACGTACGAGAGCGCATCGCTACGGATGTTCCGCCTGGGCCGCACCGACACCATCCGCTCCACTTCTGTAGACTCTCTGAAGTTTGTGCAAGCCATGGACATCCCTGACCAATCGGTGAGGATCTCAAAGAAGTGGAGTAAGAGGACTCCACTCCAGAAAAAAAGAGGAAAGCTGCTTATTTGGCTAACCCTGGGTCAGCTGGTTTCAGCTAAGCAAGAGTAGCACCCGAGAGGAAGTCGAGCCAAAATGGAGCTCGGAGAACACAGTTACACACTTTGGGGTTCACGTGGCTTTCATTTCACATGTATTGAAAGCCAAGGAAAGAACACATGGGCGTTCCTAATCCCACCAAAAAGAACTATGTCCCTCCTAAAAGTCTGTTTAACTACCCAAACAAATTCTGCTACTGGTGGATGGAGAACTTGATTCAGAATGAAGTAACACAGCCAAAACAAAATGATTTAAAAATTAAATCTAGTAAACCTAACAATTAATCTAGTAGAGACACAAAAGGCAGAAATTCCCTCCGTGCTACAGGAAGAGCCAAAAGAAGGTTTTCCGTTCTGCAGAAAAAAATTCACAGACAGATCTGTGTTTTCTCAGGACCAGGAGAAAGCAGACTTGCTGAGGAGAGCTACCCAGGCCCACAGGGACTACACTGACATGGTGAGTGTCCTCTGCGCAGCCAGACCTGGGCTTTTAGCGAGCAAATGAGGGTTCTGGTAGAAGACAAGGCTTTCAAGAGCTTTCTCTGCTGACAGAGCGATGTGGCTACTGGTGCTGCTGCACAGGTCTAAGTGATCTGACAGTGCTCTAGGCCATGGACTGAACCCTTTCTCTCTAGCTAGTGGTTTAAGTGTCCCTTGTGACTGACCTAAAAGAGAGAATCAAGTATGAAGACAGCTCCAGTTCTCGCTGGCGTTGTTGCTGAGGAATGCCAAAGTTGCACGAGGACCCCTTAAACCAGAGGGAGCCCACAGGCAGGAACCATGGGGTTGGTTCCACTGGTGTGTTAAATTTCACAGTCCTCACCAGCAAGACTGACTGTTGGTCCTAAAGGCAAAATCTAGTTTCCTTCTACCCTTAAACATTTAGAGATTTACTTTTTCTTTTTTTTTTTTCAGAAGTATTCTTTTCTTTAACCCAAAGACATGGATAGCTTTGCTCCCTTGCCTGCTAGACAGGCTTTCATCTGCCCTTCCTTCCCTGCAGGCAATACGGGGCAACGCAATAGACCGCCACCTCTTGGGCTTGAAGCTTCAAGCTATTGAGGACCTCGTGAGCATGCCTGAGCTCTTCATGGACACAGCCTATGCTGTTGCAATGCACTTCAATCTCTCAACCAGCCAGGTAGGACTTGTCCGAACAAAGAGAGAAGCGCTCTTTTCCTTTTCATTGCCTTTCTTCTCCACATTTCTCCATCGCTCCCTTCGGTTTTGCGGACAGAAATTTTTAAGCCTGCTACCAATCCCATAAAGCTGCAGTTCTGATCTTAGAGCTGCCACAGTCCCTCTCAAGCCTGTAAAACCCTAGGATGGCCAAAGCCAGGGTCACCAAAAGTGTTTGGGGTCTAAATAGAAGTGAGATCAAGTGAAGTTTGCTGCCAGAACAGCTTTGTGTTCACCTGCTGTGCTCTGCCTGTGACTTAGGACAGGCTTCCCCTGGGGAGACTCCTTTGCACAAATGCAGAGGAAAATATACTCCTACTACCTGGTAGAACTCAGCCTGCGTGGGGTGGTAGGCGGGTCTGACCCAAAAGGCCCTCTTCTAGAGGATTTGAAGGAGGTGGCAGTTTTTCTGCTGGCGACAGAGCTGCTGGCGTTCGACAGCTGCGTTCCCCTCTGACTGGTTAGAAGTTTTTAATCACGTTGTCTCCACAGGTCCCAGCAAAGACAGACTGTGTGATGTGCTTTGGTCCCGTGGTTCCAGATGGCTATGGAATCTGTTACAACCCTATGGATGAACACATCAACTTTGCAATTTCGGCGTTCAACAGCTGCGCTGACACCAACGCAGCCCGCATGGCACATTATCTTGAGAAAGCGCTGCTGGACATGAGGATCTTGCTCCAGTCCACTCCCAAATCCAAACTGTAGGAGGCAATCACGATGCAAAATCCCCAACTAAAGGGGCTATCCCTTATGCACTGAAGTTCCCAGTTCCTCAGAAAATGACTGAGGGGACAGCCTGCCCTGGAACTTAGGAAGATGTCTCCCCTTTGTTTTCAGCAAGGGGTTACAGAATCGTCGCCCACAGATATTTGACTCTGTGGTGAGATGAAACACTGGCTTAAGCTGAAGTAAAACTTACTGGTCCTCTCCTATCAATGCAAAATGCACCTTCCTGTCCTCAAAGAGGACTGAAATATGATTTTTATGGAACTTACTGTAAAGGAATACAGAAAGCACAGTCCTTACCAGTATCAAAATCCATTTGGTGAGAAAGGTAGTTCTGCTCCAGCAAAAGCAGCGAAGGTTTATTCTACGATGGAACTACTGTAAGACCAAGTCTTATTGCTGGCTTAGTCTTCTGATGAGCACAGCATCTTTCAAACTTGACTGGAGACTTTTCTCCTGCTCCATCAAAACTTCGCCATTGAACTTTGGCAAGGGGAGAAAGAAGTTCTTAAAACCAAGCAGATCCAGTCTCGTCGGCGTGCACTGCACTACTGATCCCGGGCGCTCCGACCATCACACACGTTACAGGCCTGGGAAAGCTCCCTCCTCCTCCTTTTGGGATGCTGGGATCTCCTTTCTGTTGCACTGACCCTATTTACAACGAAATAATCATTTGCTACAAACTAAGGTGTTTTTTTTGTGGTCGTCGTTCTGGGTTTTTTGTTAAGCTTGCTCTTGTGGTCCTAGCCACTGATCTCCAGGCTCAGTGTAAAGCTTTTTCCCCCTCCAAAGCTTCTACAAAACTTCTCTCTTGCACAGGTTTTACTTGCTTTGGCTTTATGTACCTGAACCTTTGGGGAGGCGAGAAGGGATTGCCTGTGCATTTAGCAGGACACTTGCTTCTTTGTACCTTTCTTTGGAACTGGCGGAAAGAAAAAGTTGCTGACCTTTACTAGCCAGGAGGCCACAGGCTCAGTCTCCTCCAGGGCACAGGGTAACCCTCTCTGCTTATACACCCTGCTCTCAGAAACACCCTATTTGTGCACAACGTGTTATGCCCAAGTTGTGGACAAATAAAAATGTTTCTGATCAGGAACTGCAGAACCTACTTCTGTTCCTGGCCCGCAACATTCAAATCTATTACAGCCAAAGGACAAACGGCTGTGGAGTCACCCTTCTTTCAAATCACTCTGCTTTTAACAAGGCAGAAAAATCTAGAAAAGCAGGAAGAAAGCCGAGGAGAGGTGGGCGCTGTAGATGTCTGCGCCGTGGCAGCCCTCGGTCCTGCAGTGACGGCACAGCAGCTTTTCTGCCACTCTTGGGAATCTGGTTTTTGGGTTTTTTTTCCTTCCTGCAGCGTTACTCAGATTTGTGCCAGCTCTATTCTGTGAGAATGATCTCACGGTAGCGTTTTCATCCTCAGTTGACAAACTCGAGACAGTAAAGGACTCCATATCAGCACTAACATACAACTGTAGCATAGGAATTTCTACAAGCACTACTTCCAAGGAATCTGCCAGAATCCAAGCTCCTGACTCTACTTTTACTTTTTCAGTAAAACCATAGGGTAAAATGAAGAATTCTAGTGCTATTTCAGCAACCGGGATTTAATATTTAAAATTGCACACCCATCAAGATGTGGCTGCTGGGGCATCATCATGAACAAAATCATTAGGAGTCTCGTGGCCTGTTTTCTTAACAGGGAAATATTTGACCATAATTGCTAATTTTTTTGATCATAGAACAACAAGTGACATTAGCAAAGTGCCTTGGTGAACATAGATGAAGACATTTGCACTAAACCTGTTTAAAGAAAAACAAAAAGATTCATTCTGATTTGCTTCTTGAAAGACACAAACCGACACTACTGCATTTTTTCCTAAAAGGATGTTATTTCAAAGCTTCTCTCTCATACCTGAATAAACCTTAAAAAGGAAAATTTAACTGAAACTCACCTGCACAGCCAGTGATTGTATGAACTGCCACTTCCACATCATCTACATGGATTTAGTTGATCTTTTAGAGGAATCCTGAATGGAGTGAGATGGTCTAAAAAAAAGCCAACAGGAGCACTACAAACCTGCGAGCGCACAGCCCTGCTCTGTTGACTCCTCTGTGTGGATTAGACTGAAAACTGCAAGAGGATACTCAGTATTATCACAGTGTAAGCGAGTGTGGAAATCCTACAGAAAAGACCAAACCTTGCTGGAATAACATCTGAATTCATGGAGCCTTTCACACTGAAAAAAAAATATTCCTTTTGCCAAAAGTAATCCTCCCGTCGTCCTGAATCAGCCTCTGTTGCCGGGGGACGAGTTCTTTTTTTTCCCTGCCTGCAATGCCTTCAACCACTGATGCTACTGTATTGCCACTTCAGTATTTTAGGCTGGCCCTTTCCTACTTCAGTCTCAAAGGGGAAGGCTCTCAAAGGAAAGTGCCTATTAAAGATTAAGAAGTACGTGCTGCTGCGACTGTATCTCAGAAGATGGGATTGATGTATTCGGGATGGAAATCTGGATGGCCCAGCAGCTTCAGCAGACTGGCCCACGGAGAGATACAAGATGCAAAAACCACTTAACGCGTCCTTAACAATGTACGGAGCTGAAATTCAGATAAAAGCAGCTGATTTTTCAAGTGCTTGAAAGGACATTGAAATCATTATGGGGTTTTTTTTCCTTTAAAAAGTCTTTTCTTATTGTAAAACTTCTAAAATGTGATGTCCTTCTTATTCATACTTTGACTTTTTTCGGTGTCGATTTACTGAATATTATTCTTCTCCCTCATTCTGACTGTTTTATCAGGAGATGGCCGTTGTCTTAGAGGCACATTAAGTACAAGAAACTTAAATTCCAGAAAAACTCCTGATTGGGAATAAATAATTTAAGAAATGCATAGACTGAAAATATTCAGATAAGTCTTGGGGTATGAGTGCAATTGCTGACACAGCCTGTAGTGGTGCATGCTTTGCTGGTTAGCTGTGTTCCATACTGTTTCAGTCGTGTAAATCCATGTCATGCAAAGTTGTGAAATGTTCTTCGAATAAACCGAAACACAATAAACAGAGAAGTGCTACACCAAGGTTGAAATCTCCTTAGACACTGCACACGTTACAGAACTACCCTTAAGGGAGGATGTTTGTGTGGAGAACAGCAAGAAGAGCGAACCACAGCGTTCTGTCACCTTCCTTTATTGTCTTGTATCTCCATCCAACCCCCTCGGGGACAGGGGAGGAAGAGAAAGCAGCTGCTTGCAAAGCCACATATTCCAACGAAAATATTCCATTTCAGAAAACTAGTGGCAGGAGACGTCGTACAAGTGTAGGACAATAAGGCAGAGCTCAAATCTTTTTCCTGCACAGCACCATTTAGTTCAGAAAATCCATGGGATCACTAAGGAATTTCTACTATATCAAGTATTGCAAAGATTTCTGGAAAGGTACAGCAAAAGTAGGTAGAAGATGCAGATTACAAACAACTCACAAAACAGAGGAGAGTTTATTACAGTGTCTTTCAAGAGCTCTTCTTCCTCTCCCTTACTCCTAAGAATGACTGTAGGGAAGCTGGAACAGCTTTTTACACTACACTGCTCTCCAGGAGGAGACAAAGCCTCTTCCCTATGCTCTACTTCTCAGTAGGTGCTTCCACCTAGAGCTTTTCCATTGTGTCATGGGAGCTTTGGAGAGGCCAGGGAGGTGTGAGCCACCCTGGAAACAATCCCCTCTTTCAGCCTCGTCCTTGGGGAAGAGTTGTGATCTCCCTTCTGGCTTTGTCAGTTAACTTACAAGAGATAGAGAAAATAAACGGTTTTGCAAGACATAAGGGATTAGTACCAGCTTTCAGACCAAAACATATGGCACCACCGTGTCACGTGGCCTATCTGATGTCCTGTCTCATTTTAACAGAGCTGTTCTCAGTCAGATCAAATGTCCTTGTGAGAGCTGCAAGATGCCTCTTTATTCCGATGCACCTTCAAAGCAAATCCAGGGCTCAGGTCCCTCTGATGTTAACAGGATTGCTCACGTTATGCTATCACTAAACAGTTCTTAAATACATATGTACGTGCTGTAACAACTGAACACAGTTTACTACCCGTAGCTACTTAAACACAGAAATTTAAACAGCCTTCATTCCTGACCTCCTAGATCTAGATCAGGATCACCGCTTTCTACAGGTAACTCTCTGGTTGTCCGACAGTTTCTACAGCAGCTCCCACTCCATATGAACACACAGACTCCTATGGCAACAGGCACAGATGAAAACTTAAAAAAAACAAAATAAAAATAATCAAGATGAACAGAAACACATCTCACTTCAAGCAGCTTTATAATGCAGGAGTCTGATTAAAGTGGAGATAGTAAAACAGGCAGCAAGACCGAGATGTGACAGTCATTTTACCTCTGCTCACATGACTGCATCGAAGGCACACCGATGACCTTTGAGCCAGTTCAGAAGCTGTCCTGCGTCTGTGAAAGTTCAAGTCAGTTGTGCTTTGAATAAATACTTCTCTGGAGTTACACTTGAACTGCTGCATTATATACTAGAAATACAGAAAGTGTCCATGCACAGCCCTGAAGCACTTTTGAGTATAGCCCTTGCCAGGTTCACTCATGGATGACGGAAGTTGTCGGCGGCAGCAGCACACACAGATGGCAGGCACACTCCCACAGAGACACAGCAGCCAGAGAGCTGACTGCCCAGACGAGGAATCGCAACGGAAGAAGGATGGAAAGCAAAACTTGCTCGTAGGAGGTTCAGCATTCAAGGTTACTGCTGCAGAACCCCGACCAAGCCACTGTCGGAAGTCTCTGCTAGGACAAGCCCGCTACTTGAGTTCACAGTCGGGATTCTAACAGGACCCTTCAAGCAATAATTCAGACAGCGGCTGAGCCAATTGTTAGTCATTTGCCTTGTCATTCATTTAGGCTTGTCACTTTGTTCGCTCTCCAAAATCTCTCCCTTAAGCTTTAACAGAAAAAAGAAAAATAAAAAAATAAAAATCCAGTGCTCAAGACAGAGACTAGCAACTGAATTTTGTAAGGCTTTGGGCTGACTCTCAGTGGAGCACAGCACTGCTTAGAACCAGTGGGCTTTCTGGTGCCATCGGTAGCACGCTCAGCACAGCAGAAGCTGTACAGATCACAGCAACCCTGAGGTAATAAAAGTATAAAGGAAGAGATGGAATAAACGTGAGATATGTATGATAATCTTGCCACCTAGAAGAGATGCTCAAAAAGACACTCTTGCTAATTACACAACAGGAGCAGCAGTGGAAAAAAAAATAAAATAGTATATTTCAGTTTTTCCTTTGTTTTACACACACACTCCCCTTAATGGTAGCCGTGCAGGCTTCCCTGCAGAACTGTCACTAGTGTTAAAAATCAGATCTTTAGTTTTTCCATCTGTACAAAGTGCAGTTGGAATTGATTTTGATCTCCCAAACTTGGTTGCAGAAAGGACAGAAAGTCTTCTTCTCCCTTCTGCCTAGGTCACCCCCTCCTAGTTCCCCTCCCTCCTAACAAGTTTTTCAAAATGAAAAGCCCTAATTAAGCATCATCAACTTGAGATTAGTTTTGTCATCTTCTTCCAAATAGAAAAACCCAAACAAAAGGCCAAAAAAACCAAACACACAATCAGTGCCTCACCCACCCCAGAAACAATAGTTCCATTTAAAAAAATAAATAAATAGTGTGTATATTTCATGCTGAAAAAAAAAAAAAAGTCACAGAAAGGATTCATTTTTGGTTTTCCCTCCCCCAAACATGACACCAGGCATTTTCTCCCCCCATCCCCTGACGTAGACACGATGGTACATTCCAACCGGCAATGTGCATCTGTGTTGAAAATGAGTTCCTACTCCTGCACGGTCCCACATGCATCAGGGAGCATCCAGCTAGCTGCTAAAGCAGAGCAAAGGCTTTCAGGTTTGGGGTATGGTCCCTGCCTGTTCCTTTGGTCCGTCTGTTAAAAGGCTCCTTTTGCTGCTCCCAGGTCTCTGCTCTTTGTCTTGTCGCCGTGAAAAACGTGCGCTCTGGTCCCCACGCTTCTCGAGTCACTGGAGCTTCGTACCCAGCTTGCGCTGTCTGTTCCTGCAAGGGCAACGGAGAGGGCAGGGTGAGCGAGCTGGCCCCCAGCCTGGCGCAGGGAACCGCGACAAAAACGGCAGGGGAAAAAAAAAAAAAAAAGAGAGGAGTGTTAAAGGAAGGCTGTGCTCAGCTCCACGCCAAAATAAAGCCGCCCCCACCACACTCTGCGGGGAGATCACAGTCCTCCCGTCTTCTCACACGTGGACGTGAGATTATAAACAACTGCTGCCAAAAAAAAGAAGGGGTGAGGGAGCTGAGATGTTATTTAAGTGAAACACTTTAAATCTCAAACACTCCCCAAGACTCACCTTCCAGCTGCAGTACGAGATAACCCACAACTTGGGATTTCTTTACTCTGCGCTATTCTACCCACAGCGGCTTTCTTCGTCTTAGGAAAGAAGTTAATAACTCCGCGTGACGAGTCAAAGCAGCGACAGCTCCTCCACCCCCCAAATAAAACTTACCTGGCCTCTGCTCTCGCGACTGTGTATTCAAACCACAGGATGTTAGGAATGAGGCTGGTGTCTCGGATTAAAAAGAACTCTGAAATTGGCCTGAAAATGGACAAAGCGGCGGAAAGAGGGAAACAGTCAGACTTTCTCCACCACAAACACAACCAACCGACCAAAACAAACCACCCAAACCACCCCCAAAACTGCTCTAGACTTAACAATACTATTCTACTACCCTTCGGGCTGGTGAAAGGGCTCCTTGTTAAATTTCATCAAAAATAGTCCTCTTTTTCCTTTCCTTCCAGACTGTATTAAATTTAAGTGGCTTTGCCACTTCACTAGGTCATCAGACATTCCTTAAAGAAGGTCTGTTCTGCTTGAAGAGCTTCTCCAGCGCTCTACCACACCTCACAACTTTAGCAGGGCTTTATAACCACGCACAAGAAAAAAAATAAAATGGAGGAACAGGCAGGTTACACAACAGTCAGGACGCAGAACTGGAACAGAACCCAGGAATTCCCATTTCTAACATCTGTGACTTCGGCAGTTCACAGCAGTCTGAGCAGCCCTGCACGGCTACGACGTTTTTAGACCCTGAAGTATCTTTTCATTTGCTTTGCTTCAGATGCAAGGCACAATTTTTACACCGATGGATTAGAGAAAATGTTACTTTGCCAGGTAATTCTACTACACTTGCGTTACCGGCTCGTTGCAAGAGACTCGTTTCATGAGCAAACGAGCAACCCGCAGAAAGCAAGACCTGCAGGAATAAACCTCCCCAGAACAAAGACTCACCACGCAGCTATCCTTGGGAAGAGAGGAGTTAGTATCTCCTGTGTGAAGGCAAACCAGGCAATGGCCATGATGCTTCCCGCCACACCTCCGTATAAGACTTGGCTCCAGGTGTGGTAAAGCAAATAAACCCTGCAGTGGAAAGGGAAAAGGAGTCACCAGACAGGCTTTGGAACAAGAGGCGGCGCGACTCAGGGGCTGATGTGTCACTCAGACCTTCCCAGCAAGTTATCTTCCAGATGTTAAGAGTGGATATCCCTTTTTTATTTAAAAAGCTGGCAAAAAAAAAGTGGGGAAAAAAAAAAATAATGGGAAAAACTGTCTTCCCTGCTACAGCAGTTTCAGTTTAGAGCACTTCTAGCTTGCACTTAACTCCATAACCCTCCACGTTCTTCATGTCTCTTTGGATTAGCTGAGGAACTATTGCTGTTGGGTCCCACGAGACTTTTCCAAAGCCAGTAACAGGGCACATCTCCTCAAAGCCACCAAAGCTGAAGCTTAAAGGGTTTTAAGAACATAAACAGCTCTTTTGTTATGATTTCGCTGCTCTCAAACGTGACAGCACAAAGGCTGCGCTGCCACAGCCCCCTTACTGCGGCTGGGGCCGTTCAGAAAGCCCTGTGAAGTTCTCTGCGCGCACGAGCTACGAGTCGCACACCAAATTCTTTTCATCCCTACATCATAAGGCCATTCAGATCATCTTATCTGACCCTCTGCCTAGCACAGGCCACCGGATTTCCTCAAATTCAGTTTTATTTGAATGAGACTGTGCATCTCTTACGAAATTGTCCTGTCGGAATTTTAAAAAATAACCAGTAAGAAGGAATCGGCTCTAGGGTACAGTCAACTGTGCCAACAGTCGATTGCTTCACAGGTAATGACTTTCCTCTGGAAACCATGACCTTATTTCTAGCTTGAATTTGCCTGGTTTCCAATCACTGGAGCTCATTTTATGTGTGTGAGTATATCTACGTATATATTTATTTATTTTTAAAAATCTATTAAAGGGGAAAAAAAAAATCATTATCAAAGTTTGATTTCCTTTATTCATCTTAATACAACTAAACCTTGCAAGTCAAACGGCTATAAATGTTTGTATTAACTAAAGCTCAAAGCAAACCCCTCAGGCTGATCGACTGTAGCCACAGCCCCCGTGGTGCAGATGCCAGGGCACGGTGCAACGCTTTTGGGATCAGTGCCGGGAAGAGGGCGAGGCGGGAGCACGGCAACGGAGCCCACGGGGAACTGCGACAAGCTCAGCTGATCAGGGGAGCGGCTGGGAACGCTTCTGGGAAGCGCCAGACATGTAGCACGTTTGCTTATTTGGAAGGGCCTCGTGGGCAAGACAGCAGGGTGTCCGCAAAGCTCCGACTCGGACAGAGCGGTCGTCGGGAATTAGATGGGCAAGGCAGGCTAAGGGATGACGGGTCTGCCGGCTGTCAGAGGCCACAGGAGCGTATGAGAGCAGAAGAGAAACGAGTGCTCCATACCTACTATATGAGACTAGCAAAGCCACTGTGACGAGGCAGATGGAGAGCACGTGTCGCCATAGTAAATCCAGAAACCTCGCATTGTTTGTTTGGTGCATTCTGAAAGAGATGGGAGAGCCATTAGCACAGCGGCAGGGAGCTCAGTGCTCCTTCTCTCTCTTCTCCCTGGCTCCGAAACCCTAGGCAAGCTCTACTCCAGTGGGGTCACGGGCAGCTCCACACCATCCCAGCGGCAACCTGTCCCCCTGGCAGCAGCTAAAGGGAAGGCAGAAAGCCACGCTCCTCCCTCTCCAACCGGGATTGCTGCGATGGAAGGCAGAACGCTCACAATCGCCGCAACCGATGCGAAAGGCACGTGCTGAGCGTACGCAACAGGGAGCCAAGCCATCAGAGTCCCTCCATCGTTCAGAGCTGGGAGGAACTGTGAGTTTTGTTTTCCTCCGCTCACAGAACCACAAGCCAGAGCCATGCCCCAGCCAGAATTTCAGAAAAGCATGGCACAGCATGGAAAACCAGGCCTTGGGAAGGGAGAGGAACTAAAAGGTCATGCAAGTGGGCAACAGGTATTACCTAAAAGGTTACAGACAACCCTGCTGACAAAACCGAGTAGACACATGAGAAAGCAGCTCTTCTTTCCTCCTCCCTATTTCCCCCCACCTCTTCCCTCACACCAGAGGATCATCAGGGCTTAGAAAAAGCAAATCAAGAGACTTGTACCCAGACAGGCATAGGAGGCCCACCCAAACCCTTCGGTTTTCGGCAAGGTTAACTAGTCCTACATCTGGATTGAGAGAGACATGCTCCATCCAACCCCAGCTACGGGAAATCGTGCAGGTCCTCAGCTTTAACTCCAATCTGCTACAGGAGTGGCACAGAGCCAGGGAGCCAGCTATTTCTGGTGGTGAAACATCTTAACAGCCCAAACCTGACATGGAATTTTTACCTTAAATAAAGGAACAGAAAGGAATAGACAGAGAAAAACCACATGAATTGGGAGTGGCTGGACGGCATCCCATATTTTGTGGTCACTGTTGAATGGGCTTCTGGGAAGAGAAGAAGAAAGAGTATGGTCAAAGTCTACTCCGTACACAGCAGCTGGAACGTTCCAGATGTGAAACCAGACCGCTCTGCTGGAGTTTGTGCACATGAGTTCACAGGACACGGCTCTGGCAGCCTTCAGACACCCAAACGTCCGCAGCCAACATCAGGCAAAGGGGGAGAAACCCTCTAACCCCACCTCCCAGTGAGCATTCCACTCCAAACTCAGCGGAGGCCGTGACACCAGCGGGCCATACCGTACCTTCGCAGGGCCGTGGCTCCCGGATTACATTTTTTATTAACCAGTTCACTCCCTCGTTGAACGCCAGCCCTCCCAAGAAGGAGATCTGCGAAGGCAAGACATCTATGTCATCCTATCTAAAAGATACATCTACTTACCAGGCTCTCTCTGTTGACAAACCCACAAATCATACGTTTCTAATTTTCTTTTTTTTTTTTTTTTTGACTACTAGAGTTAAACCAATGGCTTCAAAATTCTCTAATTGAGGAAGAAAAGCATTTCTTTTCCAGTCCTCTTTGTGTATTTGGCAACACACTGTGTAGATTCAGCTTTGGGGCAGGTGATACACAAAGAGAGACCAAAATGACACCGAACAGCTATTCTGTTGGCACAGTTGCACCAGCAAGGGTAGAAAGTCACCTTTTTTAACAGGACAGGTTTTAAGGGATTGTCTTTTCCCGACGACCAACAGGGGGAGCGCACACACCGTTATTTGGCTACATAGCTTTAAAAAGGTGACTTTTTAGGCTTTCTGGCTTTTCCCTCTATGAGTATTTTCATCTTGAAGTCGCTGTCTTCAGCCTCAAATGAAATCACATTCTGAACCGAGCCAGACCGGTAGCGTTTATTTTTACTCTTTAATCCCACAGTCCGTACACCCCCCCTAAATGAGTCCTGCTGCCAGGATCAAATTCCCAGCTGGTGATGATACTCAGCCTCCTTAATGCTCAGTCTTATTCCAGATGATGGAGCAATTTTTCACTCTGTGTCCTGATCTACGGGTCAGGCTGCTGAAAAAAATCAGTGAGCATCTGCCTCCAGCTCAATGGTGACTTCCCACATAATGAACTGGGAATCAAGCTCAACACTCGTCACCAACACCTAACAAGCCCCTGTATTCAAAAAAAAAAGTTTGTCCAATGGTTACTCTGATTTATTCTCCCTTGTGAGTCAACAAGAAACCTTGGAGTGGCCAAAACTGCAGAGCTGCCTCTCCTGGCTAGCATCGGCTTAATAACCTAGAAGTCCCATTCCCAGGTCCCTTGAGCCACTGGTTCCCAGGACACCATGGCCCTACATTAGAAATCTGCTGCCAAAATCCTTCCACTGGACCCTATTTTATCTGTTTACTGAGGGAAAACGTTACAAGAGGTTTATACCTCCTAAAAGGAATCTATCTCTGACACTGATTCCCAACTACCTGTCAGAGCAGCCAGAAAGCAGCAGGCATTACAAAGAAGTCCCTTGCTGGTCACATGGACAGCAGCAAGTCTCTTCTGTCCCTGGCATTCCATCCACAGCTGGGAATCGGCCCTTACAGACAGAGCCACTCCCTTGGGAATCTGCAGGGTTTATTTTGTATCCTCTCTTCCACCTCCGTAGCTCAAAGAAAGCACATCCTACCGAGTTACAGCCACTACCTTCTGCACGTGTTGCCCATCTTGCAGGAACCTACTAGTGCTATGATCCTACTGGATCTTAGGAGCGTTCCCACTTTGTAACAGCATTCTGTAGTTCCTCAGACATCTCCCTCGATGTTTTTGGACAGATAAAGCCCAAAACATACCAGAGTAACAAAAGTCAGCAAAGGCTAAGCACTCTTTTGACCTGGTCCAGGTGGTCAGTGTCTCCCGCTGTTCTTTGACAGGAAGATCACTTTACCCAAGCTTGCTCTTTAAAGAGAGACCAAAAGGTGTGAATACGGGAGCACCGAGTGACAAAGGAAAACAATTTCTGTCATAAGGCAAAGCTGAGAAGGACGGACTCACCGTGTGAAGCTCCCTCTTGAATATGATGAGCGTTACAAAGCCAACAATAATGAATATTGGACCAAGACTCAAATAAGCTAAAAGCTGGCCAGAGAAATCACCTAGGGAAACAAACAAGAGAAATAATCAGTTTGAACTCCACGGGTACTTGCCTGCCACCCGAGCTGGGTCAGTTGATGCTCCGAAATCCTGGGAGCAGAGGGGCAAACCCAGCACTGCAGCAAAGCTCCAGTTTGCTGACTGCCTCCTGCGGCTCCAGCCCGAGAGGAGCCAGGCAAGGAGGACAGCAGTGCTCCCACCCAGGTTCAAAAGCAGGGATGAGAGGAGTCTGGCATCGTTCAGCAAATTACTGCCAGTCAATTTACAACAATGACCACGGGTGTGGGCCCAGAGTCGCTTTAATCCAACCTAAGCACAGGCTGCTGCAAAAGAGGCAGCGTCTTTCTCTCCCCCTCATTCATATTGCCTCCCTGTGCCAGCAATTACCAGCAAACGCTCCCCAAACAAATCCTTTCCCACTCCCTTAACTAAACTGGGTTAGTTTTCAGCTGGATCAGCTCCCTAATCTGTCTCACCATGTGTCTGCACGAACACTAGCATTAGCAAAATGGGGAGGAAATAATAGCTAAACATAGCAGGAGATAAAGGAGAAAAAAAAAAAAAAGTCTGCTTTTTAACCAGTAGCCCACTTGTACTGCACAGAAGTGACTTCAGGCCTCTACCCTAAAGAGCTAACAATCTAGTTATCCCCCAGGGAGAATCAGGGAGCAGCAATGAGACCTCACTAGAGGTCATAAGGTACCTCAAAACCTTTATCCTGAGCTATCACGGACACAGAAGGAGGCAAACAACAGTAAAGAGCAGCTGCATATTTTGATCTGAGTTTCTCCTGCCTCTGTTCCCTGAAAAAGGACACACGAAAGTATCTGGAGAGAAGATGTCAGCATAAATTCTGACAAAACCAAAAAAAAAATATCAGAGCAATTTTGCTCCAAGATCAGCAATTCATATCAGGAGAGTGAGAACTATATCCCAGAGCAGCTTTAAAGACAGCAGGCACTACAAAAACTGGGTATGAACCCAGGGAGCGACTCAAGAGACAGTATCCTTTCTATATTGGCTCTCAGAGACCGGATCTTCTCCATCCAGCACCGAACACAAAAGGATCAGCCCCCACATAAATTGATCCTTCCTCCCTCCTCTCAAAAAGAAAGAGGATGCCTCTGCAAGGCTGAGCATTGGACTCATTCCTAGATCAATTCCACTGCGAGATACCGAGTCTCCCCAGCCCACGCACCCACGTTTTAAAGCAGCACTTGGCAAAAGGGACGTTAACCTCACCCTCTGAATACCAGAATTGCTTAAAACCCAAAAGTTACTGCACTGCTACGAAGATCCCTGTGCTGATACTGCCACAGAGTTGTGGTTACACCAGGTACAGCGCGCACATCACGAGCAAGGAAGAGCTGGAGGAGAAAACCCTAAGAATGCTGGGTTTTTCCCCGGACTGAGGTTCTGGTTTGGTTTCATCCTGAAAAGCTTTAGCCAACACTGAATTTGAAACTCTTCTGGCATTGTATGGGCAGCTTTGCCTTGTGTCAGGTGGGTTCCAACTGCTGCCAAAGCAGAAGAGCAAAGTATGATGGTAAAGTGGAAATAAGTGACGGTAACCGTTACCTGGCAATAAAGAATCAAACCCCTTACGGTTTGACATCAATCACAAACTCTCCACAGAATGAATCCTGTCTTAAATGATGAGAGAATTAATGAGGGGCCATCAGGCAATCAAAGCTACCCCGAAAGCCTTAGGAATAACTCTCCATTAGTCTCAATTCCAGTGTTACCAACTGAGGATAGCTCATCACCGAGGAATCACCGTGTTTCAGATCGTTTCCTCTATTAATCCACGATACGTAAAGGCTTAGCACTTCGAGACTAAAAGCCGTAATTTTGTCAAGTAGAAACCAAACCAGATTATTTATCTTCTCCGGGGGGCTCTATTTCTCGTGCAGATGGTAGAAGAATACTTAAGGAAGTAGTCTTTTAATTTAAATAGCGCCAGGAGTACCAAACTCGAGATCCTCCATTATGTTATACGATAACACACCCAATAAATCAAACCACCGGGATTTTACCGGAACACAACCCACAGGAGAACCTGAAACCATCACTTCCAGATGCTGCCTACAGGCAGAGCACCAAAGTCCTTTACTCGGACAATCTTAACACAAGAGCTCCCCAAACATTTCGACTCTCCATTTAAAACAGAAGAGAGGTGGCATTAATACCACTTCAGAGCACCGTAGCTAACAGCAATCAAACAAAATCACATTCTGAAGCCACTTAGAATCCTAGAGTGTTAGGGGTTGGAAGGGACCTCTAGAGATCATCGAATCCAAGCCCCCTGCCAGAGCAGGATCACCCAGAGCAGGCCACACAAGAACAGACCCAGGCAGGTTTTGAAAATCTCCAGAGAAGGAGACTCCACAATCCCTGGGCAGCCTGTTCCAGGCTCCGTCACCCTCACAGGAAATAAGTTTCTCCTCATGTTGAGGTGGAACCTCCTGTATTCTAGCTTGTATCTGTTACTCCTTGTCCTATTCCTGGGCACCACAGAAAAGAGCCTGGCTCCTTCCACTTGACATCTACCCCTCAGATATTTATAGACATGAATAAGATCCCCTCTCAGCCTTCTCTTCTCCAGGCTAAACAGCCCCAGGTCTCTCAGCCTTTCCTCACAGGAGAGATGTCCAAGTCCCTTAATCATCCTCGTAGCCTCCGTTGGGCTCTTTCCAGTAGATCCCTGTCTCTCTTGAATTGGGGAGCCCAAAACTGGATCCAGTATCCCAGGGGAGGAGAACCTCCCTAGACCTGCTGGACACAGTTTTCTTAATGTCCCCCAGGAGACCATTGGCCCTCTTGGCCACAAGGGCACATTGCTGCCCCAGGGACAATTTCCTATCCACTAGGACTCCAAGGTCTTTCTCCACTTTTTCTAGAGGAGGAGGCACAGAAATCGCTGGGCACGCACTGAAGGCACACAGCTGTGCTGAGCCCCGCAAGCTATCCCAGGATCTCACCAACTCCCTCACAATCTTCCTCGCTGGATTAGCCGTTCGAGGCGGAGATGCACCAGCTAAACCAGCTCCAGCAATTCCTCCGTCCAGTAAGACCGGAGACAAAACCTCTGGAAGTAAAAAAATGCAAAAGAAAAATCTATTCCATATATAGCTTGGGTTTCGTTTTGGTTTAAATTCTGCTTTTTTAAAGTCCAGCCTTTCCTGGACATCATTTGGGACTCAAGATGCCAAAATAAAGAACCCATCTGCCGCATTTTTAGGCACCCATGAGATAACCAAGTGAAACACTCTACAGAGCTCAGAAGCATGCCTTTTTTTTTGGTTTGTTGTTTTTTTTTTTTCCCCAGCCTTCATTCAGCATCTGCTTCTGCTCCAATTCAACATTTTACCCAGCATTCCTTCGGAGGAAATCTCCCCGCTTCGCCACATGAGCTTCACCCGTAGAGAATGTCAAAGCGTGAATCAAGAGCACCCAAACCACATCCTACCGCAAGACCGGGCTTCGCCGCCGCCGCCACCGCTTCCTATTGAAGGGTCTATTTGCGGCCCTGCTGCTGGTCGCCCGTTCTCGGCCGACGGTGCGCGCACAAGCCGCCCGGACAACAGGCAGGGAGGGGGCGTCACGGGCATCTGCACCAGGAAATATTCGTGACGGATCATGATTTCCCCTCCACGCGCATCCCCTGCGCTCACAGGCCGTGGGGCAGTAAAAATACCGTCAGGAGGCTTTAAATTCGGGCGTAAAAGGCACGTCTCGGGCACGACGCTTCTGCAGGAAGATTAAACGTCAAAACCCTGCCTTAAGCCAACCAACCAAGTGACCGCTGCTTCTCCCACCAGCTATTCCCGAGCTACGGAAGGAGCCCTGAGTGACGAGCTACCACCCTAAAGAGAACTCACAGCAAGGGGGTTATCAGAGCAAACGTTCCTAGAGGGGCAACACGTGCCGATAGCGAACAGGGATCAGAACCGCCGAGCCAAAGTCCACGCGCGGCACCGGCACCTTTGCTCCTCACCCAGGGCTTGGTTCTGCGCTCGCCTCTCCAGCTCCGCCCGGAGCAAACCTCTTGCACAACAGAGAGAACAGGAAGATCCTCTGTCATTCTGCACAGAAATGCTTTGACATGGCAGGATTTCTCTCCTAAAGGAATTTGCCCAGTGGGAGAAGAGGAGGTCTAGAAAGTCCCAGAGCTCTAAGAATCCCAGCTGCACTGAAGAGAGGAACTTTGGGTTTTTTTTTCCCTTTTCTCCAAATAATAATAAAAAACCCCAAACAAACCAGGAACTCAGTGTTTCTCCGGTGAAACTCGCCCTTACGGACAGGAAGTCCCTGAAGATGAGTTTTAAGTCTGCAACGCAAAGTCATCCCATGCAAAAGCAAAGCACATGGGAAAAAACAACCCTAATTATACACACAACATGACAGGATTTAGTTCAGTTGTTATCAAACAAAAACCCTCAGGCTCAGCAGGAGCCAATATCTCCAGAGTAGGACCCAATCCTCTGCAGTAGTCAAAAAGGCAAGAAGAAGGGTTTCAAGAGCCAAACAGAAGGCACTGCTACAGCAGTACAAAAATTTATGATGCAATTCTGGTGTCACCACCTAAAAAGGGGCAGTAAACACAGAAAAGGCAAACAGAAAGGGGACAAAGATAACAAGACTGAAACAGAAGCCACTCAAAATATGAAGTAACTCGGATTTTCAGCTGAACAAAGGAAAACAGAGTCATGAATGAGATGGAAAAATGGACAGCAAACATTCGTTATCTCTCAGTGTACGAGACAGAGCTTGATGAAAGCACCGAGCAGTGGATTTAAAAGCGGAAAAGAAACAAAAACCACATTAAGTTACAAAGCTCAGTGCCAAAGATGCTGCGAGCTCCAAAGCGGAAACGGGTTCAAAGAGCAAGGAGACACATTCAGAGTGTAGCTTTTACACAGCCACCAAAAAGGACTTAACGACCCCGATGCAATCGCCAGCCGATTACCGGCAAGACGTACAGAAGACGGACTATTCCTGCCCACCTGAGCCAGAGAACTCCTTGGTCTCACCAAAATACAGCTGCCAACATGAAAAGCTCCTGGACCCAACATTGCCGAAAGCATTGCCAGGGTGGTATTTTTAAGAGCACCCTCTGACCACCGCCAAGAGACATCGCCATTGCTGGCTTCCCCCTGTCTTTGATCTTGACATCTCCTACAGGTAATATTCCAGCGAGGTCTCCAAAAGCCCATTGCTCAGCCCAGTTTGCAGTTGATTGCCCCGGCATTCGGCCGCTGCTCCTCACTTGATCTCGCTCAAAGTTGACACGGCAGAAAGCCCTGGAGAACCCGGCAGCCACGTAAGCAGTACGGGTGGGCGTTCGGCACTGTATCGCTGCCGAGAAGGAACCATTAGATCGAGGACAAGCACCCTCCTGGAGACACCTCTGCCCTTCACCATTCCAAGCAGAAGCCAACTAATGAGCTTCATCTGCCAGGCAGCAGCAAACGGCTTTTCACCTGCTCACACCAAGGACCATCGCTCTCGGCAGATAAAAGCCGGAACGACGGCAGTTGTGCGCTAAAAGCCTTCGAAAACGTGAGATTTGAAGAGCCGGTTGCCACAGGGGCTCAGCAGCCTCTGGGATCAGCCAGGAGCAAGAGACGTTTGCCACACGATGGTGCCTGACGTGCCAACGGAGCTGAATAATTTATGTCGGTAAAAGCAGGATCTGCTTCTCCTTCCGACCCTTCTCCATCAGCGCAAGGGCTGCATTAACTCCACTGTGCCGAGCACGCTGCCAACATCACTAATTTATAAATATACATTATCTAGCAGCTTTATGGACCTGGACTTCAGCTGTACGCAGACAGAACGCAAAGAGCTTTCTAAATAAAGTTAGAGCGCCTTCCCCAAAGCCAGGTATAAGTATCAGACCTACATCTCACTGCAACTCAGTTTTCTAAACCTAAATAAATTCAGGAGCTTTTGTACCGCCAGCTGTTTTAAGGTTTTAATCGTTCGGCTCTATTTTATAGGCTTCCAGAACGACACGTTTTATCCAAGACAAAGAACGTTCATCCCCTCAGTACCTAACCCTGATCTGGGGGGGGATTTACCCCCGGCACACAATCAGCTTCTCCCTTCGCCCGTACAAAAGCACTCAACGCAGACAGAAAGTCATCGTGTCAGGTCGCGTTCCTTAAGGTCTGACAACTAACCCTTATGCAGCAATTTCAACCACCTTCATTTCCCAAGCCCATCCAACAAATAGTGCATAAAATGATCCGCGGATACCGCCAGCTTCAGAAAAGGTGGTAAGATACAAAGATGAACATAGCGGTACTACCAGAAAGATTTTTCCCTTGTCTCCCACAAACACATTAATTTATCTGAGAAGGGGGGTGGCAGGAGAATGTACAGGGTGAAGGAAAACGCAAGGCAGAAAAGGAAAAGCCAGTCTTTCACGTCAAGTATCACAGAAAACCACAATACACCCATGGGAGGGGGCAAGAAGTAACGCGTTTCCAGCACCAGATCTTTTCAGTGCTGTCACATTTCAAGTCTTCTGGCAAAATGGGTACTTTCAACCCAGAAGATCCCTAAGCATTTTAGAAGCTTTAGGCATTACGCTCCTGTGAGGAGCTTTCATCAGGAACTAAAATTCAGCTATTGAAATAGGACATACAGCAACACCTTACGGCAAGTGAGGGACTTGCTAAGAGAGGTACCAACAGTGAGAAGTGTCAACACCAAATTCGGATCTTGATCAGATCGTCAATACTAACACTTCGACGCTTCACATCCTGCTTTTCCTATTGTCTTTGATATCAACACCGCCACAAAACCCACCCGGCAGCCGGGCCCACCTCAGGGACAGGGGCNCGCCGCGGGGAGCGGTGCGGCGGCCACCGGGGAAGGGCGGGCGAGGATGAAGCGGAGCTTTACCTGCGGGATACTCGACGTGAGTGAGGGAGACCGGCCGCCACGGAGCGGGGAGCGAGCACTCTCCGACTGCGGCCATCTTACCCGGATACCGGGCCGGGCCACCGTGGCCAATCGGAACGTACTTAAGGGGCGGTGCGACCGATGGGCGGGGTCGCGGAATGCGGCGGCCCAATGACGCTGCGCGGCAGGGGAGGCGCCGGCCAACCCACAGCCNCAGATCTTTTCAGTGCTGTCACATTTCAAGTCTTCTGGCAAAATGGGTACTTTCAACCCAGAAGATCCCTAAGCATTTTAGAAGCTTTAGGCATTACGCTCCTGTGAGGAGCTTTCATCAGGAACTAAAATTCAGCTATTGAAATAGGACATACAGCAACACCTTACGGCAAGTGAGGGACTTGCTAAGAGAGGTACCAACAGTGAGAAGTGTCAACACCAAATTCGGATCTTGATCAGATCGTCAATACTAACCCTTCGCCGCTTCACATCCTGCTTTTCCTATTGTCTTTGATATCAACCCCGCCACAAACCCCACCCGGCAGCCGGGCCCACCTCAGGGACAGGGGCTCCCTGGGCACACCAGGGCCAGCTGGCCCTGGGACACACCAAGCCAGACCTCCAGCATCACCCCAGACACCCAAGAGCAGGGCAGCGAGGGGACGCCCGGCCCGGGCTCGCCGCTGTGGGGCGGCAGCGGGGTGCAGGCACAACCCGGGCGGGGCCCGAACTTCGAGGCCCAGGGGTAGA
>VWZK01008340.1:69872-90881 GCA_013396935.1 Baryphthengus martii
CGCTGCCCAATCAGAGAGGGACGCAGGTAGCGGGAAAGCCAATGGGAAGAAAGGCGGGCGCCACAGCCTTTCGTCATTGGCGAAAAGAGCGATGCAGATTAGCCAATCATCGGCTGCCATTGCCGCCAGCTCTCAGCCAATCAGCGGCGGCGCTGGGGTGGCCGGCCGGGGGCTGAGGCGGGGGCTCGGTGGCGGTTTGGGGCTAAAATGGCCCCCGGCGCGGGCTGGAGCTGGGCGGGAACAGCGCCCACCGGGCGACTGGGGGACTTGCCCCTCACGGCCGGAGCCTGAGAGGGACGGCTGGGGCTGGCGGGCCCCTCTGGCCTCGCTATCAATGAATCAAAACCCAACCCCCCTTCCCTCGTGCCGCCCGTTACAAGGGTGAAAAGACGAGTTTTGCAAAATTGAAGCTTTCATTTTATAAATGGTATTAACAGAGATATTATTCCGTAACAGGATTATTGCACCAGCCCCAACATAACAGCTCTATTTGTCCCTGCACAGGAGGAATTCAGTGACAAGGCCTAAACTCTGTTAAAAATGCCCTCTGTTTTTTTGTTTGGGTTTTTTAAAAAATATTATTAGGTGACAGCCACAGCTCCTGTAAAGGACCAGCAGCTCCTGTGTGAATGTGGATGTGTGAAAACAAAGCATAAAATAAAGTCGTTCCCCAATCCCAAGAGGACTCAGGACGCTGCTGCTACTCTGCACATCCCTTAATAGGTACTACAAAGGCCAAGCAACACCTGGACCAGGCAATATGTATTTTTCTTTCCCCAAAACACCATCAGCTACTGAAAACATCAGCTCTGAAGACCAAACCAAAATGAATGTTCCCATCTGTGAGCCCAGAGAACAAGACTTACCTGTGGAGCCCGAAGAAAAAGCAGAACACAAACAGTGCAGCGCTTCAAACAGGAGATAAACCACCAGCGTTACACAAACGACTTGCAGAAGGGAAATGCACCTTCAGAGCAAACCACCAAAGTTAATTCAATTTTAAATGATAAAACCTACAGAAAAAATAATTATGCAAGTGATAAACACAGGCAAGGGGTTGCCTTGAATTTGTGTACGTCAGGAAAGCACAAGGACTAGGATTTCTATCCCTTAACACGTTCACCATAAAGTAAGATTTCAGAATGGGGAGAATGCTCCTTTTCCTGCAGTTATAATACACCTGTTTTCATCTAACAGTTAGAACTCTGTCCAATTAATTTCAACAGCCTCTTTTAAGCCGCTACTTTTCCTCTATTGCAAGAAGAAAAAAATAGCATTAAAGCCTTATTATTCGGAAAGAGTGAGCAAATATTTACCGCAGATGTTCAGCTCATTGCAGAAGACTGCTGCAAGGTAGCATGAGTGATTTACTGCTTTCATTATTCGAGTTAAATAAATCTCCTCCTTTCCTAGCTCTTGAATGTAGAGTTATGCTGGCAGAGTGGATTACATTTGATCTATGTACCATGACAAGTACTGAAAATTGTGGGCTTCATTGCTATATTCACCCACTCCTTCCTGAACAGAAGAAGAAAGTGTCAATACACCGAGCAGCCTTTGCTCTGTTCCTCCAGCAGAAGCGAGCACAAAGCTGCTGGGGAGCTGTAATGAGTATAACAGTCTGACACCATGGAAACTGAGAAACTCCTTTTAACTCTTTCAACTAACGTTCAGGGTGTGGCACGAGACAAAAATTTTCCTATTCATCAACATTTTATTTGCATTTCTCACCGTTCCTGATAGGCTTCCATTAGTGCCAACCCAGGCTTGGGGGTTTTTTATTATTATTTTCAAGTGTATGGATGAAATCTTTATCAGTGTGGAAGCAAACAGTTTCTCTCATTCAATCTGGTTTCGGTATCATTTGAAAATATTTAAAGGTACTGTGCTTGCTTCAGAAGAGTGAGAAGATGAGTTTCCTGCGTTGCTCAGCAGATGGGCATCTCTGATACCAACCCACAGCCTTTATTCTGTGTTTCTTTCACGTAGTTTGGGAGGCTGATAGGTAAGCTACAAGAACTTGGAGGCTGTTTAAGAGATTCTGCTCCTTACTGGGACTTCTGTTATCACTTAATCACGGTCTGCCAGCCTACACACACCACAGCCAAACACAACCAACCCACCACAGAAAATGAAAAAAATCTGAAAAATGAAGTCCCACAGTTTTCAATCCCCGCTCAAAGTACAATGAGTTGTCTTATTTATTTTATAGCCTGCTTAATCAAAGGACCTGTCTTCAGGAGAACCAGAAACACTCCCCACGCAAACAAACCCCTTAAGTTTACTTGCTCTACCTAAAGCTTAGCATTTTGACTCTAAGAAGAAAGAGCCTTGTTTTAAACCATCCCCCTCTAGCACCAGAGGTGTCACCACAACTGTCACCTCAGTCAGAAACCAAAGACCGAGTTTCAAGCAAGTTTTGCCAGGAAATTTAGAAACAAAAACCACAATCACAAAGGAAAGTTTTATTTGACTTGTAATGCCCACATCCTAAGATTAAAAGTATTGAGGGGGAAAAAAAATAGCTGCAAAGAAAAAGGAAGAAGCAAAACAAGAACCGATATTTACACCTTTAGGAGATCAAGAAAAAATAGGCACGAGTTTACATTCATTAGTTTCACATATGGCAGAGGAATGTTCTACTGAAGAGGAGTAAATAAAATCCTGCTTTCCCACCTCCTTGCATGAGACGGCACACGTCCTGCTCTCCAAAGCCACACTGATCTCGTATCTACAACAAAACAGATATTTCCTTGTATTTTCTTTATTAATGTGTTTGTGCTTTAAAGATCATCTAGACCCTTCCTAGAGCCATTTGGTGTAACCTCTACATAGATCCTAAAGTGCCGAGTACGTACTTTAACCACCGGTGAAGCTCGTTAAAACCTCCACGTAAAAACTGAAAGTCATGCATATTTGAAATTCTGTTTAAGCGTCAGGAACTACTGAAGGATTTTATTTCATAGGTGCTAAGCCAATTTAAATCCCCGTCAGTGTTAAAACCGTGCAAGTGTCAGCCCCCAATGATTTCACCCCTTGAGAATAAGGGTTCATTATAAAAAAGGCAAATATCTTATCTCTAGAGATTCTACCCAAATATGTATCTCATCTGCTACTAATACTGAAGCATTTCCTTCGCTAAAACACAGTATGCTGGGGAAAGGAGGATTTTCTAACGATCTCTTAGAAAGCCAGAGGGCAGACAGTTGTTCCATCATAACCTTTTACTCTACCCCGCAAAACAGATGAGTAGAGGTGGTTCCCATTTGGGCCAAACCCTGCTCTGGATGGGATCAGTGGGAGCAGCCCAAGCCCCTGCTCGGGGCTGGATCGAAAGCTGCTGAACGCAGCAGGTCACTGACCAGCACCCCTCAGCGCAGAGAGAGCTTCCCCCACAGGAACAGCTCCTCTCAACCTCCTGATCTGAGCAGGACTCTTCAGAGGCTGCAAACACCTTTCTTCTGCCTTTCCTCTCCAGCAACACTGGGACTGGGGAAGGACGAAGAAATAGCAGCGGGCAGGGGGGGGCACGTGGAGAAGTTTAACACCCTCCCCAGAAAGGAGAAGATCAGTTTGTCTCAGCAGACGTCCTTCAGGTGTGCAGGAGCAAGTCACTGTTGGGGGCCAGAAGGGGAGAAGCTGCAGGTGCTCGAGGGAGATTCCTCTTCACCTTCCCTGGGAGGGCAGCACACCCCATTTGCAATAAGGGCTAAGGAAAAGCAAACAAACTGCAATAAAACTGTCTTGCTTCCATCTGATTGATTAGGAATTTACAATTTCTTAGCTTAAAAAGCCACAGTGCAAGTTAGTGTTTCCTTCCTGGGGACCCTGTTTCAAAATCCTCTCCTGCCCGGGTGCGCAAAGACCAAAGTCAGCAGCTGGTGCTCCTGTCCGTCCCCAAAGCAGGCAGGCTGCCCCAAGCGCTCGGGCCAAAAGACACTCCAAAGTAGTAAATAAATACACATAAAACAACTCTAAAAAAATTGAGAAATTAACAGCACTGATTGTTTAGAATTACAATCCACCTTACTACGTTAAATCTTCACATTTTAACATCTTTCTAATCACTACACAAAGCTGCTGAAATGACTCTTTCTTCTAAAGAAGAGCACAAAGCACTAGAAACTTGTTTTTTTGGCAAAGTAACTTACTTTCAGAACACAACTTTTGAATCACAGTTTACACATAGCAGGTGTGTCGTGCTAATACAACCTCCTCTGCTTCTCCTCTCACTGCCAGGACCAAGACACCTCAGAGACCTTTCCTAGTTTCAGTTGCAGCCTCCTAAATCCTTCTCCTAACAGTTCATTTCTTGCAGCCCGACTGGGGTCAGCTGCTCCTCACTTCTGCCTCAGCACCGTCTTGTTTACTGCATTAATCTGGTCTTCAGGATGAGCCACATCAGCCTGATGTGCTTACAGAGCAACAGATGTTACGTGCTCCCTCTTGCAAGCATCTCAGGAGCATTTATCTACACCTTTTATGTCCTCCTGTTTACTTTTTCCCTGCTTACTTCTTGCTTTTACCAGCAGGATCCACATGAGATACCTGAAGAGGAAGAAAGAAGGTATTTGTATTCTCCAAGCCCACGCACAGACTCTCCACTCACACGGAAACTCCAGTTTCTTACGTGTTGGGTTTTTTTCCCTTGCAAAAATATGGCTAGAGAAGACTTTCATGCTTTTTACCTGGAACAGACACAAGGGATAACTGATCAGTCCGGGAAAAAAAAGCAACAACAAAAGAGTGGAGCTTGTGGTTTTGTGGACGTCCTCCTGTTCTTCTCCCTGAAGACCACCTCATTCTGAGGTTGGGAGCTGCCTGGGGACTGAATCAGGAGAAAGCACAGGCTGGACCCTCACCCTTCACCTGTGGCATTGCACTCAGAGGACTCAGCACATCTCTGCAAACCTCACAGACGAGCCAGGTCTGCTCGAAGCCCAGCACACTCCCCTCTGCTAGGATCCAACTCAGCACAGCTCCCAGCACCACCACATTTCAGGTGCTGGCTGTGCCATCAGGATCCCACCGTTTGAGAAACCCCCATCCCAGCTCTACGAGGTCATTTAGTCGACAGCCAACACTACGCTACATTTCTTAAGACTGACAGACCAGAGGCATTTCCTCTCCAGCAGCTCGATCCCAGCTCTCCAGCTGTCTCACACATACTCCCCTTTCATACATCACATCCAACACCTACACCTCTAACAACCTTGTGCGTAACAGCCAAAGGCACCGCGCTACACCGGTTCCCTCCGCTTGCGTACACCCCACATCTCCTAACCCAGGGAAAACTCCGGAGCTGGCTCATTCTGAAACACAGCAAGGCACTTGGATGGATGGGTGTTAAACACTTTGTGCAGGAGGCAAATCCACCCCCTCCTCACACTAACTTGCCTTAGGGGCAAACAGACCTCGGCAAGCTCCTAAGCGAGGATGACCACAGCTCAGAACCCATCGTCTGGCCTGCAAAGAGCAGCAACACAGAGGGAACAGACCAACTTCCTCAGAGCTTACTCCTGGTTACAAAAGTCTGCATTTTACTTCAGTGCTTTACAGAAGTATTTCTTCCTGCCTGGGAAAGAAATCTTTGCTATGTCCCATTACATGTGTTCAACCACGTAAAGTAAAAATCAGCAGTAATATCTGTAGAAACACAGCAGAGAAGAACAATAATAAGAATCCCAAAGCAAACAAAAGCTCCTTGGAAGCTAGGGGTCGAGTGGAGAATTTACCAGTGATGCTCCTGCTCCCTCACACCATCGTAAACGTCAGGGATCATCTCCCAGAAAACAACGCACAGGCAAAACAGGTACATACGTTGCCCCATTCAAGAGAATTGGGCAAAAATCTGGGTCCAGGCAGTTTGTGGTTTGTATGACACATGATAAATAATAAAATGAACAGGAAGGTGGAACAAAGAATAAATTCAAACCATAAGCTGGCAAGTGGTCCTGGATCCATCCCAGCAAACACTAATGGCTACAAAAAGTGGAAGGTCCCACCAGGTTGCTGTGTGTTGAGATAGTCTCGCTGCCACCACTGCACATTGCAGGTAGTTTTATCCATCTCTGGGAAGTAAAAGGTCCTCGTACAAAACTCTTTTCCTCCTGGTTGCCATCAGATGAGCTCCTTCAGCGGCTCACTCTCCCCGGGAAGCGTGCCGTTCATCGCTGGCGACGTCTCGGTGCCCAGATATCCCAAGAGGATCTCACTGCGCCGCCGCGACAGCTGCAAAATGTCTTCTGCCAGCGACTGAACTGTTGTGTACCTCACGTTGTCCAAATCAAACATGTCCTTCAGATATTGTACTATCTGGTGCTGCCGAGACAAAAGGAAGGTTTACAGTAAAGGAGACAACCTCCCGCCTGCCAATACCAGCGGCCTGGACTGCAGCAAGCGGAGAATCCCGTAAGGAATTCAGCACATCTGCCATCCCAGCAAAGATCTGCTTCAGACTGGGTTTGTGGCTAGAACCTCTCATGCCTCTAAAACAGGAGAGCAGAGCTCCTGAAGTCAGGAAAGCAAGGCTGATGTCCATGGAAACATCCCAAACATTCAGTGAATGCAACACAGCCTCTCTCATATTATCCACAAGAACAAGAGGATTTAGGCTTTAAGATCAAATACGGAATTTGTAAAATCCCATGTACAAGGTATTCTTTCAGCGTACACACCCATAATCTTTTCCAGTACTGATGGTATAAATTGATCATCATCACAGTTTTGCTATCAGCTATGACAAGTTGTGCTAGGAATTCTTATCAATCTGAATTCCACAATCTGCATCTCAAAAAATCTCTGATTTTTAGAAGGCTTTTGTACAGAGCCAGGTCTCTTAATCAGTCACCAAAAGCACCCATCTGCAGCTTTAAGGCAGAGGACAGCAGAAGTCCCACCCAGATTAAGCACAGAAAAGCCACCTTACCTTGAAGAAACCGCAGACTTCAGAGAGCTGCTGCTTGGGCCCCAGAAAACCGAAGGCTAGAACAGGACTGACATGCTCCGATACGGAGTAGAAATGAGAGATAAAGCCATCTGGTACCTGCCAACACAGAAGGGAAGGACTGGTTAGTCTTGGTTCTCAGACAGAATTAGCAGCTTATTCTGTATCAGCTACCAGGCTCCCTGCCAGAAAGCGCCGTGCTTCGGTAACTGACGCTGAGATACTTAAACAGTAGTTTAAAATTCTGGTTTTATAGCTACTTCAACAGAGTTAAGAACATCTCTTCCTGCAGAATTACGCTTCTCTTTCAGATCCTTTGAAGAATGACTAGAGCTTTCTAACTTCATGTTTCTAAACTACTGTTTCGGGAGGAAAACAAATAAAAGAAAAGGAAAGGCAACCATCAGGCAGTTTTTATAGATTCTTTTTCTCAGCCCCAGACCACGCCAGGAAAGGGGAATAAAGGATTCAGGACAGAGCCACTGCGTGATGGCACAATAGAGCTTCCAACACTCTCAATTTGTACCGTCTCTCAAGGCAAACCCAGTTGTACCAGCTGGTTGTGGGACAGAGTTGAAAACTTGCCAGAGGCCACAGACCCTGTAACAGAACTAAGGTTGTGAAGTTGCAGCTTCCTGGTCCCCAGGTCCATGAACTCATCTGCTGTGACACTTCAGGAAGCCACAGGTTTAAGGGAAATGCATCAAGTTAGTCGGCGATCAGCGCTGGGAAGCTGAGAAGGGCACGAGCCGCTCACTGCGCTGCCAACAGTTCGAGAGCAGCCCCTTGGAGCTTGGTGTCTGTGACCATTCCTGAGGGATTGCGAGCAGGGAGTGGGAATATCAGACAGGCAACGCTGGCTTTTGAATCTTCAGCAAAAAGGGAGAATAATCTCAGGCTGATTCAGTAAAATACTGGCCTGGCACAGGAGCAGCGATGGCAGGGCCCCAGCGTTCTAAAGCATCACAAAGAATGCGACTCAATTCAGTCTTACATAACTCAGATTTTGTATTTTGTCAAAAATCTAGGTGTTAACTTTGCAGCCTCAAATACATTAGATTCTTTCCCTTTTTATCAATGTTGCTTACCATCAGAAGCCTTCTTTTTGCCTTCAGAACTGACCAGCAAGCAGTTGCCAGCGCCTACAATTAATGGAGAGAGAGCTCATCACTTACTGGGATTACTTTTCAAAAATCCCCAGCAAAACCCCAAATATTGCCATCAAAATATCAAAGCCAACAACTCTAAAATTAGTGACAAAAAAAATCGAAGCGAACCGGAAGCAGATTCAGCCACTCCAGATCAACCAAAGTGTTTTTGCAGATTGCTAATATCACCTGGCAGTTGCCAAACACCCCAAAATGCAGACAGCTGTTAAAAGGTGCCTCCCAACCATTTTCTCCTCAGTCTATAAAACTAATCAGTCTTAAATACGCTGCTGTGGGCCAGGATTAGAGGAAAGCGCTGCTATTTGAGCCTCGGGGACTGCTGAGGTACCACCTGAAGGATGGGCAGGTGCAAAAACACCCACATGTTTTTCCCCTACATTTTGATCCTCTTATTCTCATTGATGAAAACATGCATTGCCATCTTTTAGCATCTCCATGGCATCACTGATGAAGGCCACTAGAGAATTAAGTCTCCTAGAGCCAACCAGATGTTTTCAAAATAAGGCAAGTCTTCCTGTAAAACAATTGACACGTCCCAGAAGATTGGTGTTCAGAGCTTCAGAAAATCATGGTATTTCTAAAGAGAAAATTCAGCTCAGCCACGGCAGCTGAGGTTCAGCTCTTTCCTAACTTTGGCCCTGTGACCTCAGGCTCAGCACAAGGACCCCCGTTAACGCACCGTCTCCTTGAAGCTGTCGGAGAGCCAGCGGTTACGCAGCACGGCCAGCACGGAGGAGGGCGGGTTCTCCAGATCCTCAAAAGCATCCATGAGGATGAAGTCCAGCACAATATCAAAGAAACTCATGCACACCACCTGTCAAGAGAGCAGAGCAGTCTGTCAAGGAACAGGTTTTAAAAAAAGGACATAGACTTTACTCTCTTGCTTTAAATCCGCAAATCCCAACGAGCCGAATGGAGCTTGCCACCCAGGTAGGAGGACTGAACTGCGCACGCTCAGTTCACAGCCCCCAGAGAGGGGGCTGGCCAAGAGACATTAATTCTGTGTCCAGGAAAAGCCCAATCCAAAAGCAAACAACTCTTAGACCTACAGACAGCAGCTTGTGCACTCTAGAAGAAGTTGGGGTTCTGAGTTGCCTTTTTTTTTTTTAAACCACAGTAGTGCTGACACTGCTGAAGGCAAGATTCACCATGGAGTTTAAACCCCTTCAAAAGGCAGTTTTCCCTCTGCCCTCCCCAATGATGCACAATTGCAAAATAATCATATTTCAGCAGCAGTTCTTTCACTCCTGGGCCATTCCTACGTGGCCACTGTCCTCCAACTCCTCCGCAACTTTCTCAAGATACTGTCTTTACCAACCCCTCTTCCCTCCAGCTCCTGCTGAGTGGTCGGCCAGGTCTCTTGCTTCAGTGCATAATGCAGCATCTCCTCGTAGCTTTCTAGAAAAGCTTTGGGATTCTGGAAGAGCAGAGAAAGAAAACACTTCAGAAGACACAACAGCTGTGGGCACATTTCACCAAAGTTTGACGAGTCTATTTTGAGCCAACAGCACCATCAGTGCATGAGATTGGGTGAAGTTTTTAGCTGAAACACTTTGTGCAGAAAGAGAATTTATTTCTGGCAGGCCCGGATGGGCCCGGGCACAGCTGAGACTCAAAGCACCTGCATCGCTCCGCTTGCCTCCAGCGCACAAACCGAGCCACTAAGGGACCGATGGTGAGCAAGTGACAGTCTCCCTGTTCAGGGGATGACCAGGGACTAAGCCAGTGATCTGAGAGCTGGTATGTGATTCATGCAAAGGCTTGATTCTTTCCCACATTCCTTGAGACAATGCTGTTGCTGATGCACAGCCTGCACCCTCCATTCACTCCAGTAAGGCATCAGTATCAAACTGTGGACAGGAGCTGCACAGAGAGGATCTTCCCAGAGAATTTGGTTCATCGACGTTAGACACACAGGTATTTCATTTCTCACAACAGTCACCAGCATACAGATGAAGTCTTCTTCCAAAACACTGGAAAAACTCTGGGTTGGGATGGAGGAACAAGCTCACAAAACACAGCCAAGTTGTCCTAGAAACTTCTTACCTTTTCAGCTTTTGTCATCAGTCCTATCACCATCTGCTTCCCAACCTCCCCAAAAAACAGTTGATTGCTTTCATCCTCCAGCAGTTCCTGCAGAGGGAACACAAGTCTCCTGTGAACGCCTACGCACACGCGGATTCTGAGTTGGGAGAAAAGAAAAAAAGGACAGTGCAATGCAGTGCAGACAAAGCAGTGCAATGCTGCACACACCAGTATCATTAACCCTTAATGAGCTGGAGTTTAGAAAACAAAACTGCTCTCTGCAGGAAGCAAGTTTAAAATTAGGCTGAAAGACTCTGGAAGTGGCAAGCTCAGAGGCACGGAGTGGTCGTGGGGCCAGGGCACAAAAGCAATGTATGGCTAGAGCCTGAACAGCAGCCAGAAGAGGAGCGTGGTGAGAAGGAAGCCTTGCTCCTCCACTGGAGAGGTTGGACTCCAGGCCCAGGGAAAAGCTCTTAAGTGGGAATAGCAGCTGCTGGGCAACTCTGAAATCCCCAAACTTCCACCTCCCAGAACTACGCCAGTGTCAGTGGCCATGTAACCACCGCTCACGCCGGGCACGGGGAGCAGAAGATCCTCTCCCTCTGCGAATCCAGTCGATTGAGTTGGGATTACAGAGTTAAGCAAGGGGAGCTTGGGCTGCTGCTGCTGCTTTGCTTGCTCTAGAGGGGGCAAAAACTTCACCCCTGTGCAGAGGGGAACGTGCTGCTGGCGGGAACGCACCGCGAGGCCCCGGGAGCCTCGAGCCCTCCTCACCTGGAAGGCCTGCCTGACGCAGTGCAGCTTCGCCAGGAAGTCCTGGTCGCTGTAGCAGCCGAGCAGCTCGGTCCTAGAAGGAGAAGAGGAAGGACTGCATCAATTTCAGCATTCCTGATGGCTGTGTTCCTGACAACTATGCTCCCCTAAAAAAATAAATAATTCCCAGTCTGTGCTTAGGACACAGCAACAATGGCAGTCCCTTGGCACAGCAACCTGGGGGACCAGAGCACCTCTGCAGGTTGTCGGAGCAGGGCTATGCCAGCCAGACTCACAGGACAGGCACGTTTCCTAATTTCCTGGCACAATTACTCTTTCTTAACACGTGCGTCCTAAAAATCTGGGGCTAGTTCCCTGGGAAGTCCAAACCAGCAGGAAGGATGCTAGGAGTTTCCAACCCCCAAGGGTTACTGTGGTTAGAGGGCTGCTGAAAGGCAAGCGCTGTGTTCACACTACTCAAAGGAGCCTCTGAACAAGGACCCACGACTCCAGCTGGCGCTTCACCTCAGCGTCCGGCACGCAACTTTCCCTTCCTTCACTAACTGCAGAGCCTCTTCGTACGCTGCTACTCGCTTAGAGAGGTGGAACGGGATTTCCTCAAAGTGGAGCGAGTCAAAAAGCTGCAGAGGTGGCAAGAGACATGGGAAAAACAAAACGATCTCGTTAAATGTTTGCAAATACTCAGACTGCCCACAAGCAAGATGTGCCGCCTTCATTCAGCAAACTTCTGTCAGTGCCAATTATTCCATGCAAAGTTATTTCCTTTCCCACCAATTTCAAAGTTGTCTCAGCTCTGCCACAGCTCAATATGCCCTAAAATTTACACAGCCGAGCCACGTTACACTGAATTTACACTACTTCCCTTGTTGTTATGGCACCTTTTCTACAGTAGATAGGAAGATGATGTGGGAATGCTGGTTGGAAAGGGCTGCACCATCCCCCTAGTGAAACAGCTTTTCCTAACATCCATCAAGAAGCTCCCAGCTTGGGGCTGTTGCTCCATGTTGTATCATCTTCCTCTACCAGGATGTGTTTGCTCTCCCTGCCTTAGTGGTTCCCCTCCAAGCAGCTGGGCTGTGTGACACAACTGAAACTTCAGTCACCTCTGCTGCAGAGAAGAAGGAGTCCTCAGAAGTCGAGCTGTCTTCATCATCCGTCCGAAGCCGCAGCGACCCATCCGTCAGCGGAAGCATTAAAGTCTTCTCTGGAGGAGAGGAAGAAGCTGCATGTGTTGGAGTTTATGGACCACCACTCCTCTTAGCTCCCGTGCCCTCGCTCCCCCAGCCTCACAAAGAGCACTTTGGCACTCCATCACCTGGCTTACAGAAAAGACCTAAAACCAGTCAGGAAACTGGCATTTTAATGCATTTCCAGGGCAGATCCCGTACCCAGATCCAGCAGCATGCTGTCTGATGGAAGCGAAGACCCAAACTCTTCCTGGAGGTGGTAGGCTCGGTGCAAGAGGGACTCCAGCTTCTCGGCGAACTCCCTTTTCTGGGACTCCTCCTTGAACACACAATAAATGCCCCCCTTAGTTAGCCAGCTGGGCAGAGACAGATTGACAGCGCAAATATGGAAGGAAATTTTCAGTAAAATGAGATTTACAGTTTGCAGATTAAACGGGGAGAGAGGGGGGGAAAGTGGACAACTGGTTAATCCTACAATGCAGCTAATAACACAAGAGGAGGAAGCTTCTACACAGCCTATTCAAACTCTCTGGCTTTTTAGCTTCACAGATTTGTTTCCCAGTTAAAAAAAAGATACCAAAGAAATAACTTAAGAACTTTAACTTGCCATCCAGAAAAAAAAAGATATTTTAATGAGTTACAGCTTACTTATTTCTCCTTACTTGTGACTTTAGCCTCACTTCTAGAGGGAATCACATCAGAAAACCTGTGTTGAATAAAACAGAGTATCCAGAACTGGCTAACAGGGTAACAGCCCCTGGATTAAGGTGTTGGACATAAGCCAAATTTGCTGTAAGTAGCACAGGAGGATTAAAAATAAAACAACAAAAAAAAAAAGAAAAAAGACTTAGACAGCGTCTTGCCTTCATGCCACTATGTCTGCATGAATAGCTCACCCAGAAGTATTAAAAAAAAAGCATGAAATCTATTTTGATGATGAATCAACTCGTTTTAAATATTATAGGACTCTTCAAGGAGAGACAACGACAAGAGAATCCAGATTTGACTCAGATAAATAACATCCAACACAAAACACAAATATCCCACATAACTTTCTACACCAGGCCCTGTTTATCAGAGGCTGGGAACACATTTTTGCCAGCGAGAACTCCTGGAAAGCTGGGAATTTAGCTCTTTTCACAGTCCTGAGCTACAGCTGCTTGCTTTAGCTTTGTGATTATCACTGAGTCCTTCTAGTTTAAATCTGCTCTTCTCCAAAGTCTTCCCTGCTTAGTCCTCAAGTCCAAGACAACAAGGCATTCTCCTAAAATACTGGTTTCTGTAGCTGTAGGCAGGACAGTCTCCACATCTCCTTGAGCCACTTGCTCACTAAGCAGGAGCAAACTTAGCTCCTACCGTGTTACCACATCGCTTTACTCATTAATACACACAGGCAGTTGGCCTCTGCTTCTCCACCCAGCTTCCTAGGAAGGGACAGTGACCAGCAAGATCTCCACTTTCAAATGCCTTCAAAAGTTACAGACACAACACTGCCAGGCAAAAAAACTATTTCTTCCTCTCCAGTGCTGTATTTGCTACAGCTTTTTCCTACCACAGCCTCTGCTGCTGGAGGACTTGGCGTGACAGTGACTGACATGATGCTGGAAGGTGGGTAGAAAAGCTGGGGAACGAGGAGGCGAGACTTATTCAAAAGAAAAAGAAATTAAAAACACCCACTCACATTGCATAAGGAAGCCACAGATATAGACAGCTCTTAAACAGCGTCTAGCCCCAGCTCTGCCCTTAATTTGCGCTTCTTTTAATCTCCTAATTACTGCTTCCAGCACCCAGGCTGGTCTTTCAGCATGTTCCCCAGCTGGCAAAGGCAAGGGAAAAGCGGTGACCTACCTCTGTGATGTTCTCAGACACGCTCTCTTGCTGTTTCTTGCTGTCCCAGGGCACAGGGGTGCTGCTGCTGACACTGTCCCTCTGCCTGATGGTCAGCGCTTGCTCCCACTTCTGCAGGGCCTCCTCAAACAGCTCCATGCCTGCCAACGACACCGAACACAAACGGTGAGAGTCCCACACCACAAAGCGACACAGACCATCAGTCTTTGCTTCCTGGCCAATCCAGCAAAGAGGGAAGTCTCTCTCCAACTGGTAAGAAATAATAAGTGTATTCTATTTCTTTCCCTTTTAAATACAGTTCAATCTGCTTTAGAAGTTAAGGTGAACTCCTCCAAACTGGTTAAAACATGAGCTGTGTTCCTTCCAAACAACCGGACAAGGTGAGCCTGTTGCTCAAAGAACAGTATTTTGGAAGTAATTTATTCACTGAGGAAACAGAAAAATGTTTCTTTAGGAGAAGATGAGATTTTTATAACTAACAAGTGACTGAATTTAGGTTGAAAATGGGAACGAGCTTCTTGGAGATTTACATCGAGCTGCTGACGCTCTCTGTCAATTGACACCCTCTTTTTGCTCTCATGGTGACAAATAACCCCCTTCTCAGGATGATGTTACCCTTGTGCTTGTTTACCTTGAACATAGAGGCTTTCTGCACTGGTATCACCAATGGCTCCAGCATCTCCCATTGCCTGGGCTTCCCACATCCCTGCGGATGCTGGTATTGGACTCGAAGAGTTGACCGCGACCATCTGCAGGAAGGGAGCAGAGAGCACCAAATGCTTTTGGAATTCTCCCCAAGGGTGGCAACATTAAGACCACACAAACACCAGCACCAGCTAAAACTCAACAATAAACCATTTCTCTTCCCATATCAATACTCCCTTGCCTGGGAAGGGGAAGGTATCAAGGATTCCTGGCCCTCTCCCACTTGGGTTTCACACTCTGCCGTCAACTGCTGATGGGCACATGGCGCTGAGAGGGGAGGCAAGGTGAGGAGTCCTCCCCTTCTCCACCCAGCACTGCAAAGGTGTCTTTGTAGGCCCAGCAGGTTGTGTGAGAAATAACTTCCCAACCAGTTTACACTGGAGGCGCTCTAGGAACTGGCAAGCCGTAGAACGGCGAGCGCTGGCAGGAGAGCCCAAGAAAGCTCTAAAGCAACCGCTACAAAGGCACAGAGACTTTGATAGAAAGCTCGTGTCAGCCCCAGCTGTCCATACAAAACACACTGGGAGGCTGGGGGTGAAGTGACCACAGTTCAAAGGAACCAGCAAAACTACAGCTGAGGACTTTGGGCATGGAGCTCCTCGTTCTTCTCTCTGTAACCCAACCTTCCCCTGGGAGGGCTGAGCACTAAGATCTACAAGGCAAATTGGCAGCTTTCTCCAATTTCACACGAGCGTATAAATGCCCTTTGAAGTCCGACCCAAAAAAGTGCTGGGTTCAGACACTAACAATGACCGGACTTTTCGTACAGCTTAGAAAAAGACGTCCAAACTGGAGTCTGATACTAGAAAAAAAAAGCTACAATAATCATCTGACAGATGAGCTCTTGCCCTGCCTCCATTGATTAATCTCTGTGGAATGTTAATAAATCACCCTGAGACCCAGAACTGCAAATCACCAGCTCACTGCTGCTGAGTTATTTACTAGATGGCAAAGAAGAGCCCCAGGAAGCAGAGAAGAGCAGGCGGGAACCGTGGCTGTGCGAAGGATGAGCTGGTTTTCCATCCAGTAACATGACAGTAATCTGCACAGCGTCACAGATGCTCAGCTGCTACACAACAAAGGGGGTACAGAACAGCCCCTTCTCCGTGTGGATATCCCCACCTAGGCACCAGCAGCAGGAAAAAGGAATTGAGATAGTTTTTTATGTAAAGAGAAACAGACTTCATAGAATCCTAGAACGGTAGGGACCTCTGGAGATCATCGAGTCCAACCCCCCTGCCAGAGCAGGATCACCCAGGGCAGGCCACACAAGAACAGATCCGGGCAGGTTTTGAAAATGTCAGAAGGAGACTCCACAATCTCTCTGGGCAGCCTGTTCCAGGCTCTCTCACCCTCACAGGAAAGAAGTTTCTCCTCATGTTGAGGTGGAACCTCCCACGTTCTAGCTTGTATCTGTTATTCCTTGTCCTATTACTGGGCATCACAGAAAAGAGCCTGGCTCCTTCCACTTGACCCTCACCCCTCAGACATTTATAGACATTAATACTATCCCCTCTCAGCCTTCTCTTTTCCAGACTAAACAGCCCCAGTTCTCAGCCTTTCCCCACAGGAGAGATGTTCAAGTCTCTTGATCATCCTCATAGCCTCCGTTGGACTCTTTCCAGTAGATCCCTGTGCGATACAAAACCCACACGGCATCTGTGGGAAGGGAGAAGCCACGGGGGAATTAAATGGGCGTGAGAGTCCCTGAAGGGGAGGCCAGAGCTGGACACGGCTTGGATACGATGGGACATGTCAGGGAAGGCCCAGTTTCCCCAGGGGAATACTGGTGCAAGCCCAGCGCTGTGCCAGCACTGCCGCCTGCTGGAGACACACTTCGGCCAGCACAGGCTTTTGCCAGTTTTGTGGCGCTTTATCCGTAGGGGACAAGCTCAAACACGGCAGCGCCTGCACACACCCTAGGCCGCTGGTGGCCGACAGCTCCCTTCAAAGGGAGGATTTGTCCCTCTCTTTGCCCCCAGCATTGCAAACCAGCCACTGAGCCCAGGCAGGGGACACCCAGGGGGTGTTTCGCACAGAGTGGCAGAGGTTGGCTTGTGCCGTTGGCTGCACCACCAGCGGCACGCGAGGCTTGGAGCAATGGGGATGCAAAACAGGTCTCGAAGCCACAAACGCTCCCCACCGCTTCCGCTTCCACAAGAGGTGGATATAAACCGTGATGGCTTCTCCTTCCTGGTTAAGCCTGAATTACCTGTGTTTATAGGCTGCTTTTGGCTTTGGAGGATGCAGAACGACTAAGCTGTGTTCTCAACCTGCGCTGTTTCCCAAATAGATTTTGGTTCTTGACTTGCTTTTACCAACCAAGTGACCTACGAGCAGCCCCAGCACAGGAGGGCTGTGCTGGCACAGGGGCTGCTGGGCCACCCAAACCCCCACTTTGGAGAGAAGCAAACACGCTCCCCATGGCTGTGAGACCCAGCAACAACCCAGCCCCGCTCCTCAAGCAGCTCAGAAGAGTCCTGAGGAATCACGGCCACATCCCATGTGCAACTCCCTCCTGCAGCCCCTCGTTAGCCAAAGCAGTGGGATGTCCCTGGAAGCTCCTGACCCCAGGAAAATGCTGCTCTGACTTCATGCAGGCAGCTCCAGACAGTCCCTGTGAGGTTAATCTCAGAACCCACTCTACAATTACGCTGTAACCTGTCCTACTCCAAAAGCTTTGGCAATATCCCTCGGCCAGTGCCGGCCCGAGACCGTGGTGATCTGGTCACAGTGGGGACACTCCCAGCTCCCAGCCCTGCTTCTCCCAGCCCAGCTGAGAAGGGTCCTTACCGAGGTGAGGCTGTGGGAGGAACTGGAATGTTTGCTGGGCTCGATGGAGGAAATCCCGCTGAGCGTGTCATTGCTCTTGCTGCCAGGACTCTGGACTCTCCTGCTGGAGTATCCTGCAGTTGGGAATGTCACACAAAACCAGGATTTTAGGGTCAGTTCACTGCCGCTGTGAATAGGGAAGGGGGGGAAAAAACACAAAATCACCCTGTCAAGTGTGACTGCAGATCCAACACCTAGAAATGAGTCACAGATCTCCTGGATGCTCTATTTTGCTCTGAGACACTAAGAAAACTGGTATCAGTGAGGAGCTGAGGCACGAATATATATTCACCACTTAGGGATGGCAGAAGGTTTAAGTGGAAAACATCAAGAAGAAACTCCTTCAGCTTCCCTCAGGCCAGGCAGAGCACGGATGTTGCTCCCTTGGTTATTAACAACAACGCTTCAAGATTTTCACACATTTCACAAAACAAATGCTTAATCCCTCAAGTGCTCTGCTGAGAACCTGGGTCAGTCTTACCCCAAACATCAGGTGAAAAAGCTGCCTGAGGTCCAGGAGCCGCTGCAGAGCTGGATGGACGCTCCCAACTGCCCAGTCCGGCCCAGGCCACCCTCCCCTCTGCCACCCAACCTCGCCGGTGAGGCTGCACACGGGAGCCCTGCGCCAGGCGCCGTATCGGCATCACCGAGACCAACGTGCAGCCAGGTCACCGTGTGCCCCGGGTCACTGCTGCCGGGGGCAGCCTGGCCCAACTGGTCCACAGTCTTGCTGTAGGAAAAGGGATTTGCAAACTTTGGTGAAAAACTCAGTGGTGTTTTTTGACTAACAAGGGCTTTGAGCTCAGGGTCTTTCTCCCTTTCCTCCGCTAAGCCCGTTGCTCACGGCACTGCACTTCAGGCTTCTGATCTCATTCTGCGTTGATGCTCTACACAAATGCCTTTGCTTTCCTCTCCGCCCAGAGCCGTCCCACGGCTCCCTCCCCGTACACCTTCTTTTCTCTCTCACAAAAGACTTTGGGAGGTTTTGCCCCGTTTTGCAAGGCCAACCTTTCTTCACAGAGGAGACTCTTCTGGTCGGCAAGATGGGCACCGTGATCCCTCCAGGCTTAAAGCCGCACTTCTCCGGAGCAATCTGCTTCTTTCGACGACGACGACGCTTCATCTGATGAGCTGCAAGAGCCAAGGCAACTGTCCCGAGAGCTGTCGCAAACAGCACCTTACGCAGGCCTGGAGAGAGCCGCAGCTGAGAGAAGACAGACTTTAAACACAGAAGACAGGGAAGAGCAACAGTGAAAAAGCAATTCCAACACCCTTCTTCGTTCTTTTTAGAGCAGTCTTCAACAGAAGCCACCTTGGCAGCGCCCCCTCCCACCCACAAAACGCAGCCCCTGCTACACAACTGAGACTTCGCAGCGGAGAAACCGGGGAGCATCATTTTGGACAGAACCTCAGTCCTCACTCCCAAAACACACTGCACAATGTGCACGTGGCCTGTAACAGCTGCCATCCAGGTCACCAATCTCAGCTCCGAAACCGTCAGATGAGCTGAGCTTTATTGCCCCAGGGTGTTCCATTACTACGAGTGGGAAATACGTTACTCGTCTTTAAAACAAAAGTCTTATTTTAGCGCCTTTGAGCAAGAGAAAGGTTCAACTTGGGCGTTCTCCCAGGGAGGGACGTGGGAAGCCCTTCTCCCCCCTCCCCCACGCAGCTCTCTCCCACTACTCTTTGTGCAATTCTTACAAACCCTCAAGCTGCCCAGGTCCCCCGGCACGCCTCTGTCTCTCACAATGAACACACACAACCCTCAAAGAGAAAACCCAAGAAGTGCAGCAGAAAAGCCTTTCCCGCTCGTCGTACCTGCCCAAACGTCGTGTAAACAAACACGGGGATCTCGGCCACGGTCATTGCCAGGGCCTGGATGATGGACATTCCCTCCGCCCTTCTAAATGCCATGTCTGCACAAGGACCTCGGCACCTCCAGGAGCCACGAAGGGGAAGGGCACTTGTGGATGCTGCGTGAGCCGCTCACAATGAAATCCAGCTTTTCTCTGGCATCTGGCTCAGAGTCCCGGGGTTGGCCTTCATCCAGCAATCCTTCTCCTGCAGGAAGAGGAGAAAAATCAGGTGAGTGAAGGGAACACATGACCTGTGCCTCCTCATACAGCACTTCACAAACCACGCACCGGGTCACGTGGAGCGGCAGTGCCACTAGAGCCAAGCAGGAGAGCTAAACCATCTTCTCACCAACAGCAGCAAGCTTTTTTGCTTGTCCTACCAACCATGGATTCCCAAACTGCTCTACAGCAGCAGAATCCTTAGATTCAATAACTGCCAGAGATTTCTACATGCACCAGCACTGGCTACACATGCTTAGAGGGACTTTTTTTTTTTTGCAGTCCCCATATTAAAATAAAACCAAGTATTATAAATATCCACATGCACACTTTTGTTGGTAAAACTTCTCTTGCTCAGTTTTCTGTGTGTCAAAGACCTACACGGAGAACAACTAGCCAAAGGGTGTTTGCCCAGGAGGTTTCAATGCTGCTCGAGTTTACTCAGAGCTCTGCTGGCCGCCTTGGGAGCTGGGACACGCTTCAAGTCAAGGACAGAACTAGAGAAGGTATTGGAACTTGGGCGGGGATATCTTCTTCAAAACATCACAAAGTTATAAACCCTTTGCCTTGCTCTCTGCCAGACCAGCCTTTGCAGCAAGGAGACGCTGCTCTTACCCTGCGTGCGGCCGCGCTCAGGACACACCGGGCTCTGGCACCTCCCCAGACCGACAAGCTAAACCCACCTAGAGGCATTTGACAACCCTTCCGTCCTGCTTGACCCCACGGCTGACAGTAACCCCAAGGCTCGTGGGTTGGTGTAACCTCGTCTGGGAACTGCCTTTGGAAACGGTCTCACAGCGGCTGCAGCCCGCAGGGACCGGGCACGGACGACGGGCTCTCCCCACAAGGTTAAACGCGACGCTTTGGCCGGAGCAGGGATGAGGAGAGCAAAGGGCAAGACGTTTCTGCCTCAGAAAACAGCCCGGGGGTTACTGCGCCTGGCTGGGGAGCACAGCACAGCGAGGCACCAGGGAAATCGCTCCGGACGGGGCGTCCGGCCACAGCCCCGCCCGCCGCCGCCTCTCCGGGCAAAGCAGTGCGGGTACCCGAGGGTGCGGGGGGGTTAAACCCACCGGCCAGGCAGGGAGAGACACTGCAGAGAGCTGGGGCCCTGCGAATGGGTCCTCCCCGCACCCCCGGAGCCCCCGCTCCAGCCCCTGCGCTCTGGGCTCCCTCAGGCCCCTCGCAAGCCTGAGGCACCCCCCGGGCCCCCTGCACTCACGCACCGCGGGCACCACCAACACCCCCGTCCCACACCCTCCGCACTCCGGTGCGTTCCCCCACCCTTAGGCCCCGGTTCCGCCCGGGGTGGGGGTCCCATTCTCCAGACTTCTTCTCCCCCTTCCCCCGCAGCGATAGTGCGGCCCGTCGGGCCCGGGCCCGGCCCCCGCGAACGAGCGCGGGCGGCACCACTTACGGTAGCGGGGGGGGCTCCGCGAGGCCCC